>CM049403.1:33747500-33755000 GCA_026929865.2 Hyperoplus lanceolatus | reverse complement strand
TGTGTGTGTGTGTGTGTGTGTGTGTGTGTGTGTGTGTGTGTGTTCAGAGACGGCCCTCGGAGCCCTGGCCAGAGTTTTGAGGGAAGACTGGAAGACGAGCGTCGACTTGGCAACAACCATCACCTACGTCTTCTTCTGCTTCTCAAGGTAAAACTGTAGTTAACACACACACACACACACACACACACACACACACACACACACACACACACACACACACACACACACACACACACACACACACACACACAGTACAGACAGGTAGCGGGTCATGAGGAGATATTCACTGATTCTGACAAAAAGTGATTTTGACAACAAGAGTACTCCAGAATCACTGACTCCACCTATGACTTAAAGATATATCCATAGAGTGTGTGTTCTTATGTATTTAGACCAGTCAAATCATTTGCCAGTTTTTCTACAGTTTTTTCTACATTTGACACACACACACTCACACACACACACACACACACACACACACACACACACACACACACACACACACACACACACACACACACACACACACACACACACACACACAACACTCACACACACACACACACACAGGCGAGCTCCACTCCTACAGTAGTCCTGCCGCTGAAGTTTCTTCTCTCTCTCATACCAATGGTTAGGAAACAGTGAACTTAGCCCATCGTTAAAATAACACATAAGCGCCTGTCGGAGCTGATCACGGTTGAAAGCCGATCCCCACCCCTGGCCCGCGTCCATCTCCGTGTTATGCTATTTGCGCTGATTATAAGTCCGACCGTTCGACCGAATGTGTTTTGACTCTTGACAGTTTACTTTATAAACTACTGCAGGGTTCAGCGGCTCGGGGTCGCTGTAATGACAGCTCCCAGCTGCGTTCACCAAAATCCCCCTCTGAAAAAAAAGTGCTATTTTCTTTAGACTTTTTGTTAAAAAAAACCCTAACCCTAGCCCACTTTTGGATAAAGAGGGTATTTTCTTAAAGGTGCTACGAGGAACTTTTTGAATATTTCTGAAACAGTCTTATTTTTCCCTCTGATGATCATGAATTACATGTAACACCAAAACGTGACCATCAGTGCAAAGAATGCAATTTTTATATAGTTTTTCTTAATGCCTTTGTCATGGGTATACGCTCACCCAGGAACAACAGCTGGCGTGGTAAAAACACTACCGCTTTTTGTCCAAGGGGGGGGGGGGGGGGGGGGGCTAGAATTAACACAAACTGAAAGTTCCTCGTTATTGAATAGCAATAACAGAATGTTAAACTTTCGGGAATTCACTTTTTTGGACAATATCTTAAAAAAACTTTTTGTAAAGAATCCACTCATGGACAAATGGCTGTGTTGTTTTGTGCTCCAGTTTCTCCCAGTTCCACGGCCTGGTGTCTCACTTTAAGATCGGAGCTCTGTGTATGAACATGATGGAACATGAGCTGAAGAGGTACGAGCTCTGGCAGGACGAACTACTCAAGAAGAAGAAGGCCTATATCCTTTACTGATGCACTGGTTATTATGGTAGAACTACTCAAGAAGAAGAAGGCCTATATCCTTTACTGATGCACTGGTTATTATGGTAGAACTACTCAAGAAGAAGAAGGCCTATATCCTTTACTGATGCACTGGTTATTATGGTAGAACTACTCAAGAAGAAGAAGGCCTATATCCTTTACTGATGCACTGGTTATTATGGTAGAACTACTCAAGAAGAAGAAGGCCTATATCCTTTACTGATGCACTGGTTATTATGGTAGAACTACTCAAGAAGAAGAAGGCCTATATCCTTTACTGATGCACTGGTTATTATGGTAGAACTACTCAAGAAGAAGAAGGCCTATATCCTTTACTGATGCACTGGTTATTATGGTAGAACTACTCAAGAAGAAGAAGGCCTATATCCTTTACTGATGCACTGGTTATTATGGTAGAACTACTCAAGAAGAAGAAGGCCTATATCCTTTACTGATGCACTGGTTATTATGGTAGAACTACTCAAGAAGAAGAAGGCCTATATCCTTTACTGATGCACTGGTTATTATGGTAGAACTACTCAAGAAGAAGAAGGCCTATATCCTTTACTGATGCACTGGTTATTATGGTAGAACTACTCAAGAAGAAGAAGGCCTATATCCTTTACTGATGCACTGGTTATTATGGTAGAACTACTCAAGAAGAAGAAGGCCTATATCCTTTACTGATGCACTGGTTATTATGGTAGAACTACTCAAGAAGAAGAAGGCCTATATCCTTTACTGATGCACTGGTTATTATGGTAGAACTACTCAAGAAGAAGAAGGCCTATATCCTTTACTGATGCACTGGTTATTATGGTAGAACTACTCAAGAAGAAGAAGGCCTATATCCTTTACTGATGCACTGGTTATTATGGTAGAACTACTCAAGAAGAAGAAGGCCTATATCCTTTACTGATGCACTGGTTATTATGGTAGATATTTCTGTGATCCCCTCTATTGTTTTATCTTTTTTTTTCTCACAAAACACACAAACAAACATCTGCACAATCACAACAAGGACACAAACCAAGGGACCACTTCAAAAAAAGAAGAAAAAAAATAAACTATAATAAATTATTATTTTCCATGTTCTCATCCATCAGGTATGGCTCCCACAGCTCGACAAAGTCCTTCCACTTGCCCTTAAAGGGACACTGTGTAACATTTTAAGTAATTTATTAGCTAAAATCAATATCCTCATTCATAAATATGTCCTCATTGGTGTAAAATCACCTCTGCCAATAATCTGAATTATCCTCCTGAGCAGAGAATTACAAATATTAATATACAATTTTGTACATTGAGCAGGCAAGTCTTATGGAGGCGTCCATGTTTTTGGAATGTCATCAGGTGCATTGTTTAAAATTTAGAATTGTTCTTGTCCTTGAAGGCCACTTTAGCTTCTGTTATTATTCAAAAGGGTTGGGGTTACCCAGGGAGCATTGCATTCTAGAACTTTCTTGATGATGTCATATTACACAGTGCCCCTTTAACAATATAAGTCAATATTTCCAGTCCAATACAGCTAGACACCTCCTTAATCCACATTGCCCCAACATATGTGATCCCCTTATTAACTTGTGACACCTCGCCATATCTATCACAATACTGTATATCAATGAGTATGTTTTGTTGTAAATGCCCTTGACTTTATTCCACATGAGGAATCTTCTCAGAACCAGAATCTGAAGAAAGAACACGAGAAATCTTTCAGGAAATTCCAAAGTCTCCTGATGAAGCAGGAGCAACTTCTCAGAGGTAATTATCTATTTAACTTATAATTATCAGAAGTGAGGTGATATAAGTGATTTACTGTACTTTGTGTACTAAACCCATAATAAGCCCATTGTCTGTGGCTGTGTTTCAAAAGCCCTACTAACGTCCTACTCATACTAATTTTGACGTCAATTTGAGTATGTTGTGGTTGCGTATGCAAGTTTGTGTAGGCGAGAAATCCCCGGATGAGTACTTACTTCCGTGAAGATTTTGTGTATGGATCGATAGGATACTTTTTCTACTCAACCGTCCCACAATGCATTGCGTCTTTTCAAACTGCATGGAAGTTTTTTTTAAATTCTTTATTGCTTCTGTATACTTCAGTGTAAACGGTCCGACGAACCTCGCATACACAATGGATGGTTAAGTAGATAGTATACATGTTGAGTATGTAGGAGGGAGGACGTTAGTAGGGCTTTTAGTATGTAGTATATACATGTTGAGTATGTAGGAGGGAGGACATTAGTAGGGCTTTTAGTATGTAGTATATACATGTTGAGTATGTAGGGGGGAGGACGTTAGTAGGGCTTTTAGTATGTAGTATATACATGTTGAGTATTTAGGAGGGAGGACGTTAGTAGGGCTTTTAGTATGTAGTATATACATGTTGAGTATGTAGGAGGGAGGACATTAGTAGGGCTTTCAGTATGTAGTATATACATGTTGAGTATGTAGGAGGGAGGACGTTAGTAGGGCTTTTAGTATGTAGTATATACATGTTGAGTATGTAGGAGGGAGGACATTAGTAGGGCTTTTAGTATGTAGTATATACATGTTGAGTATGTAGGAGGGAGGACATTAGTAGGGCTTTTAGTATGTAGTATATACATGTTGAGTATAGGAGGGAGGACGTTAGTAGGGCTTTTACAACACAGTCTGTGTGTGTGTTGCAGTGTCCCTGTGTCTGCTGCTGAACCTGGCTGAAGACACTCGCATTGAGCTGAAAATCAGAAACAAGAACATCGTCCACATGTTGGTGAAGCTGCTGCAGAGACGAGACGAAGAACTAGTGATGGTGGCTGTGGCCTTCCTCAAGAAACTTTCTATCTTCATGGAAAACAAGAACGATATGGTGAGATAGAGAGAGAGAGAGAGAGAGAGAGAGAGAGAGATGGATGGATGGATGGATGGATGGATGGATGGATGGATGGATGGATGGATGGATGGATGGATAGTTAGATAGATAGATAGATAGATAGATAGATAGATAGATAGATAGATAGATAGATAGATAGATAGATAGATAGATAGATAGATAGATAGATAGATAGATAGATAGATGAAGAGCTAGTGATGGTCGCTGTGGCCTTCCTCAAGAAACTATCTATCTTCATGGAAAACAAGAACAATATGGTGAGAGAGAGAGATAGATAGATAGATAGATGGATGGATGGATGGATGGATGGATGGAGGGAGGGAGGGAGGGAGGGAGGGATGGAGGGATGGATGGATGGGAAATGAGCACCTTAAGTCCAGTATTGTATAATGACTTATCAATGAATATAACCACCTGGCGCTGTGGCTTAGTTGGTTAAAGCGCCTGTCTAGTAAACAGGAGATCCTGAGTTCGAATCTCAGCAGTGCCTTTTCCCCTGCACCCACTCACCTGCACACAGACAGCTCTTTACAAGATAAAACTACCTGCTGGCAATGTTTACTCAAAGGTTGTTTAAATTCATACTTCCAACTCCCACCCATAACTTAAAAAAGGGAATTCCATCAAATTCTATCGAACGATAGATAGATAGAGAGAGAGAGAGAGAGAGAGAGATGAGAGGATGGATGGAGGGATGGATGGATGGATGGAGAGAGAGAGAGAGAGAGAGAGATAGATAGATAGAGCGTTGGACCAATACTTTTGGCCATAAAGTGTATAATTAAACTGCTTCCAACATCTGGTGAAAAAACTGAAACTAGTTCTGTTTAAAAAAAAAAGGTTTTAAATATTACACAACTTCCACAGAGGTCTTTACTCATCTTCCTCTATTCTTCAGTGTAATAACAAACCGAACATTAATCTGGGATTTGTTTGTGGACATTAATGGCTGCACATTAAAGGGACACTGTGTAACATTTTAAGTAATTTATTAGCTAAAATCAATATCTTCATTCATAAATATGTCCTCATTGGTGTAAAATCACCTCTGCCAATAATCTGAATTATCCTCCTGAGCGGAGAATTACAAATATTAATATTACATTTTGTACATTGAGCAGGCAAGTCTTATGGAGGAATCCATGTTTTTGGAATGTCATCAGGTGCATTGTTTAAAATCTAGAATTGTTCTTGTCCTTGAAGGCCACTGTAGCTTCTGTTATTATTCTAAAGGGGAGGGGTTACCCATGGAGCGTTGCATTCTAGAACTTTGTAGAACTTTCTTGATGATGTCATATTACACACTGCACCTTTAATAACTACGGTTTTGGAAATATGGGTGGGATGTCGTTGGCTACGAAGTTATGGACATTTATTGTATTTTGTATTTCTTTTATAATATAACATGTGATTTCAAATATTACTCGTCTCTGACCCACAGAGGTCTTTACTCATGTCCATATATTTCAGTGCAACAACAAACCGAACATTAATCTTGGATTTGGACCTGAATTAGTAACACACTACTATTGGATTGATTGATTGATTGATTTATTTATTTATTATTATTATTTTTTTTTATTTTTTTATTTTTTATTAATGATAATCAACAACATCTAATATGTAAATAAGTAGTTATTCTCGATATGATATAGTTATATCTATGTATTGTTATATCAGGATGTTCTTTTAGTAATATTTGTGAAAGACTGTTCTCTTTTGTTATTATCTGTAATGCTTTGGCAATACTGTTTGCAACAATAGAGCTCATTGAATTGAATTGGATTAGCACATCAATGATAGCAGCCAAATGTACTGTCTAATATCTTTCCTTGTTTACCTGCTGCACTAGTGTCATTAACATGTCAGAAATTAACATTATGAAATGAATGAAGCGCATATTGTTCGAGCTAGTTTTTTAAATCCTAGTGTAAACATTTCTAATGAACGTTTTCCTTCAAGCTTTTGTTTCTGTGACATCTCAACACAGTCATTCGGAGCTTAGAGGAAGCCATCCGTCTCTATCTGCTGGGGTTCCTTTTGACAAATAGCCGTTAGTTACCGCGTAGAGAAAACCACACTTATCAAATTTCCATTTTAATAAATGCTTTAGAACTTTTCTCCACGTGTCCCACAGGCACTAGTACAAGAACCTTTCCCCACTAATCCGAATGCACCTGGTTCCAATCTATCTGTACTGCGTTTGTGGGTCTTTATCAAAGCCAGACCCTGTTAGGTACCGGCTTTATCTCCCTGGCTGTGTCTGTAGCTTCAGATTAAAGGACTTCTTTCTCGTGGGGGGGGTTAGCTTGTGTCCAGAGGGATAATGGTGGTTTCAACACTGTTTTTATAAAAATAATGTTTGTAGGATTAAGGTGCTTGCAAAAACTTTTTTTTTTCAACAAATCTAATTGCAAACGTATCTTAAAGCAGCTAAGAGGAATTTTTAATATTTCTGTAGCAGTCTAATCTTTTCTCTGATGATCATAGATTATATGTGTATTATGTATTTGTAGGATTAAGGTGGTTGCAAAAAATAAAATGAAAAAAAAAGGTTCTTAATTTTCATTTTATCTGAACCAAATTTAACCGTTTACAAAAATAAAATAAAAGTTTGCAAACAGATTCATACAGAACATTGCTTTATAGCTAAATCCCCCCCCTCCGAACTCAATTGTCCCACCCTTCCCCAACCCCCGAAAATGTTGGCTGAAACTTTTTGCTTTTTCCCTTGTGTTTGTTACACAGTTGCTCAAAGCAGTTTCATGATACACACACACCTCAAACAAGCACACATCTGCATGCCGACATAAACTTTCCCTGCGTAATAATACCCATGTCAAGTCAAGTCAAGTCAAATTTATTTATAAAGCACATTTACAAACAGCGGGTACTGCCCCAAAGTGCTGTACAGGTTAAATAATAATAAAATAATCCACATGTATTACAAATAAGAAACCAAAAGAAAAACACATAAGAAAATACTCAGCTCAGCTGGTTCCGAAGGCGTGAAAAAAATGTGCTTCAGCAGACATTTAAAATTTTCAAAGAAGTGGCAGATCTGATGTATAAAGGAAGAGAATTCCACAACTTGGGTCCACTACAGCGAAGGTCTTCTCCCGTC
>CM049403.1:33740000-33742500 GCA_026929865.2 Hyperoplus lanceolatus | reverse complement strand
GAGTCCAAACCCAAAATGTAGGAATGTTAAAGTACCTCGGGGTCTTGTTTGCGAGTGAGGGAACAATGGAGCGTAGAGATTGGCACGTAGAATCATACACAGCAGGGCGGTTTTGCACTCACGCTTATACACGCACTGTTGTGACGACAAAGAGAGCTGAGTCGTAAGGAAAACCTTTCGATCTACCGGGCGATCTTTGTTCCTACCCTCACCTATGGTCATGAAGGCTGGGTATTTTATGTGTGAAAGGACATGACAATGACGTTGGTACAAGCGGCCGAAATGGGCTTTCTCAGTGAGGGTGGCTAGTTTCTCCCTTCCAGAGATAGGGTAAAACAGCTCAGTAACATTCGTGAGGAACTCGGGCAAGATCAACTACTGCTATTGCAATTTGAAAGTAAAAAGCCAGTTGTGGTGAGTTCAGGGAGCATATGAGTAAGGATGCCCCCAGGGCGCCTCCCAAGGGAGGTGTTCCAGGAGCGTCCAGCTGGGAGGAGGCCTCGGGGAAGACCCAGGACTAGGTGGAGAGATTATATTTCCACGCTGGCCTGGGAACGCCTCGGGATCCCCCAGTCAGAGCTGGTTGAGGTGGCCCGGGAAAGAGAAGTTTGGGGTTCCCTGCTCAAGCTGCTGCCCCGCGACCCGATTTCGGATAAGCGGTTGAAGATGATGATGATGATGATGATGACAATAAAAACTACCGGACTGATTCAGTTTTGAAGACATTTTTAAAAAGCAGAAAATTAAAACTTAGTTCAGCTACTTTTATAGATGGCGTTGTTAATCACTTTTAAAGGGGCAGTGTGTAATATGACATCATCAAGTAAGTTCTAGAATGCAACGCTCCCTGGGTAACCCCAACCCTTTCGAATAATAACAGAAGCTACAGTGGCCTTCAAGGACAAGAACAATTCTAATTTCTAAACAATGCACCTGATGACATTCCAACCATGACACTTTCAAGATGGCGGCACTAGGCCTTGGTCCAAAATATGCAGAAATATGGACATATATGAGACCCTTTCTGAGGGAAAAAATAATAATAAAAAAAAAAAATGTTTCAGCTATTATGCACTAAATTAAATGTACTTATGGATATTAAAATTACTTTCTACAAAACCTGCTAGGAAATAAAACCCAAAATTCTACACACTGCAGCTTTAAGGAGGATTTTACGGTATCTCAAAAAATAGGAAATTTTTTCAAACATGTTAAAATAATACAAACGCAAAATAAAACTTATAAGGAATAAAATAATTTTAGAATTTGTTTATCTGCAAAAAAAATCAAACTTTCCCTGATTTTATATACGGAGTGTTTTACTAAGAATCTTTTATTTTATATACTATTGTAGTGATGATGATGATGATGATGATGATGATGATGATGACTATTGTAGCATCATATAGTATTTCTGATGAGTTATTTTTACATTTACATCATCCTACAAATATTTTTTATTTATTTTTATAAATGTAAACAATATAAATAAATGAATAAGTAAATAAATAAACAAAAACAACAAAATGTAGTAATGATAAATTATATATATATATATACACATACATACATATATATATACATACATATACACATACATACATATACATATACATACATATATACACACATACATACACACATACATACACACACACATATACACACACACACATACACACGTACACATACACACACACACACACACATACACACACATACACACACACATACACACACACATACGCACACACACATATATACACACATATGTAAAACTACTAAGAATCTGTGTGTGAGCGACTTTTCATTTTCTTCCTTATGTAATTGATTGATGGGTTTGATTTTTATTTTATTTGTGAATGGACATGACAATGACATTGGACGAACCAGATGCAATGTTTTCAGTGTGTTAGCATAGATGCTAGTTTACAACACCTGTCCACAGGAGGCTTTTAAAAACAACACAATAAACAAGTCAAAACAAAAACAAGATCAAAATACTGATAAAAACTGACAATTAGATGAGTAAAAATGCAGAATACGATGGAGTACAGAGCAGCAATATAATGAGTCAAATATATATATAGGATACGCAGAGTAAAACACAGGCAGCATGATCAAACAATACACCAGCTGTAAATGATTTGTGTGAGCACTGTTGATTTGAATTAATCTACTGTATACATTTTAGCCTTACATTCTGCACTTTCACTCATCCTAAGCCTTTTCTTTCCTCCATGTTGACTAGCATTGAATTGCTATTTAATTGATGTATTTTAATCTTGATGTATTTCATGCCCTTATAGAGCACTTTGAATGGCCTTGTGTCTGAGTTGTGCTATAGAAATAAACAAGCCTTTCCTTGCATAAAAATAAACAAATGAGTGTACTGTAGGGAGGGGGGGGGGAGTGTTTAAGAGCCTTTTCACTCTGTTATGAGGTCTGTGACGTCTCTACAAAGACCAAACCCAGATTTTGCTTATTTATACGAGAAAAA
>CM049403.1:33722500-33737500 GCA_026929865.2 Hyperoplus lanceolatus | reverse complement strand
GTGTGCACGTGCCTGTCCCTGTACATGCGTGTGTGCCTGCAAGTGGTGTGTGTGTGTGTGTGTGCTCCAGTGCCCAGCCTTTTCTCTTAACACTTATCTTAATGAAAAGCTCCCAGGTCAAACTCTGCTCTAAACTCTATTAATTCCCTTCTGCTTTCAGGGGCAAACTAATAAAGAGTCTGTGGGCTCAGCGACAGCCTCACACTCAATCCATTCTCTCTTTATCTTGCTCAGGCTTTGAGCAGATGTTTGATAAGCTAATATTCTAGTGACTACAGGAATGCACTAGTTTTTTTTTATTGGAGAAATGTTAAAGGGCTAGTCCGCTCAAATTCCAAAAAAATAAGCACTTTTAAAAATTTACGTCTGAAAGTATCTATCCATTCCATACAGATACTTTTGGTCTTTATCTCTTTCACTCTTTCAGGCATTTGCTACGAAAGTTTGATAAGCTAAAAAAAAACCTCTAGGGACTATAGGAAAGTCCTAGTTTTTTTATTAAAGACATCTAAAAATCTGAAATTAAAGAAATTTTTATTAAGAAATCTTAAAGGGCTAGTCCGCTCAAATTACAAAAAAATAAGCACAATATTTTCTAACTTACCTCTGAAAGTATCTATCCATTCTATACGGATATGTTTTGGTTTTATTTGCACAAATTCAGGCATATCAATTTAATCAATTGAATATATTGTTAATTGTTATTATGCACCAAATCTCTGGAACAAACTCCCAGAGAACTTGAGGTCTGCTGCAACTCTCAGTTCTTTTAAATCGAGTCTGAAGACTTTTCTGTTTCCATTTTAACCTGCAATTTTCATTTTATTTGCTTTTAAATGTTTTTAAATGGTTTTCATAATGTGTTTTATGTATTTTTATCATTGCCTCTGTAAATGCACTTTTAGTAATCTGTGTGTCTGTATTGTGCTATCTTGCCTCTGTAAAGCACTTTGAGTGGCCTATGTAGTCCATGTAACTGTGCTATAGAAATGTGTGTGTCTGTGTGTGTGTGTGTGTGTGTGTGTGTGTGTGTGTGTGTGTGTGTGTGTGTGTGTGTGTGTGTGTGTGTGTGTGTGTGTGTAATATATATATTTTTTTTGTGAAATGATTTGATCATCTTTTTGTTTATTGTATTTTCGTGCTTTTCATTTTGTTTTGTATTTTTGATATGTCTGAAAAACATTTAATCAAGCAATCAATCAAATGTGTCCAGGGTTAGGGGGGTGTGCGATAGTAATATATATATATAAGTACAGACAGTCCCACAAATCTCTCCAACGTCATTATCTTGCTGTTCACTATCTGCTAGATGTGTGATTCAGCCAATGTGTGAGAACACTTTTGCCCTAAACAACTCCTCTAGTTGGCCGGTTACCTTTTTAGTTGTGTTACCTCCAGGTGAATGTATGAATATATGAACGAAAAACATGTTTTTTTTTTTTAAATAACAAAAGAATATATATGAAAAATGAAATCTGCATAAATGTAACTTCCCACAAACAGTCAAGATTTCTTACAACTTTTTATATGTTATTATTTACATATTCATGAGAAAGTTGGAATTTGAATATGAACTGTGCAATGTTGCTTCATTTTCCCTTACCACCATTGGGCATACTGTATATACAGACACAAAAACCTCTCCAACGTGTGAACCCTTTTGCCTAAACAACTTCTTTGGTCGGTGGGTGGGTTACCTTTTCAGTTCCGTTGCTTCCGAGTAGCAAATAGAAAACATATAAAAAATAAAATCTCCATGAATGTGTCTTTCCACAAACAGAGCTGTGGTCATTCTGGATGATCCACAGACCTCATGTCCTCAGCTTTCATTGGAAGAAAACTCTCTAGCGTTGAAACGTTTCCCTGTGTGAGAACTGTCCACGCTTTGGTCTGTGTACTGTCCTAACCAGTGACTGGGACAGTGTGTATGGAGGGAGAAGAGGAGGCTTTCTTTATAATGATAAATGGTAAATGGACTCCACTTATATAGCCCTTTTTTGACGATTTTCTCAGCCCCAAAGCGCTTTACATATCTTACCACATTCACCCATTCACACACACACACACACTCGTACACCGATGGCAGTAGCTGACATGCAAGGTGCTCTCTGAACCATCGAGAGCAATGTGTGGTTCAGTGTCTCTTTGCCCAGGGACACTTGGTGGCGGGGAGACGGGGGATCGAACCACCGACCCTGTAACCCAGTGGACGACCGCCCTACACACTTCACCACAGCCGACCCGTCAAATGATAGGGCGGCCATTATTCCTTATGTTTCTATATCGTCAATGTGTTCCATGCAAAGAGCCGAACCTACAAAATGTGTTACTCCAACCCTCGACTTTATGACTCTATCCATGGCTCTCAGATCTCAGCCTAGGCTCTGTAAACTGGTATGTATAAACAAAGGGGCCGACTTCCCTACTCAGTGGCTCTCAGCTTGAATCCTGCTGGCAGATTATTTATTTTTTTGTTGATACACAGCCTAGGCTCTGTAAACTGGTATGTATCAAACAAATGTTGCCCACTGCAACTAGCAGCATGCCTGTTTACAGAGTCTAGGCTTTGTATTAACACTGGATTTACAGCGAAACACACAGTACGAACAGGTAGCGGATTGTGAGGACATTTTTACAATTTATTTTTTTCAGAATTGCAGACTCCACCTTTTATATCTGGAAATATAAAGTATTTTGCTGAACTGTCCCATTAAGCCTTAAAGGGACACTGTGTAACATTTTAAGTAAGTTATAAGCTAGAATCAATATCCTCATTCATAAATATGTCCTCATTGGTGTAAAATCACCTCTGCCAATAATCTGAATTATCTTCCTGAGCGGAGAATTCCAAATATTAATATTACACTTTGTACATTGAGCAGGCAAGTGTTATGGAGGAATCCATGTTGGTTGGAATGTCATCAGGTGCATTGTTTAGAATTTAGAATTGTTCTTGTCCTTGAAGGCCACTGTAGCTTCTGTTATTATTCAAAAGGGTTGGGGTTACCCAGGGAGCGTTGCATTCTAGAACTTTCTAGAACTTTCTTGATGATGTCATATTACACAGTGTCCCTTTAAGGACATCTTGCCTTTTTCAGCTTTCTGTAGTTCCATATTTATCCCCCAAATATTGTTTTTCCTCTCGCTTCACTGACACACTGAGAAACTGCAGCGATAGTCTGACCTGCAAACCGGAATGGCTGTTCAGAAAGACCATTCAGACCATTAATATGTCAAGAAAACACCCAGGGCTGCTACATGTGCTCATTGGCATCCTACACACAGCGCTATAAGGCACAACCACTCATTCATCCATTGACTTTTCCCTGTGTGTGTGTGTGTGTGTGTGTGTCTGTGTGTGTGTGTGTGTCTGTCTGTCTCTCTCTCTCTCTCTCTCTCTCTCTGTGTGTGTGTGTGTGTGTGTGTGTGTGTTTACGTTGCAGCTGACGAGGCCCAGAGACAGCTCAGCTTGTGCATTTTGTACCACATCAGCGTCGACGACACATTCAAGTCCATGTTTGCGACCACAGACTGCATACCGCAGGTAAGGCTGGCTAACGTTATAATGCCACCAGACCAAGACAGACAGGTTAGCTCAAAGAGGCTAACGCAACCCGGGAATTATATTATAACACATGAGAAACGCAGAGAGAGAGAGAGAGAGAGAGAGAGAGGGTGTGTGTGTTTGGGTGGGTGAAACGAAGGGAGAGAGAGAAGGAGAGAGGGAGGAAGAGAGAGAGGGTGTGTGTGTGTGTGTGTGAGAGGAAGAGAGGGAGGGGGGAGGGAGAGAGGGAGGGGGAGGGAGAGAGAGTGAGGGGAAGAGAGAGAGTAATAGAGTAATAGAGAGAGAGGGAGGTAGGTAGGTAGGAAGAGAGAGAGGGGAAGAGATGGAGGGAGAGAGAGAGGGAGGGAGAGAGAGAAAAAGAGAGGGAGGGACGCCACATCTGGAAGCTAGAAACCACCAGATTAAAGGCTGCCCAGTCTAGTGACAACTCTGTTTTCTATCCCAATCTTTCCACTGAGGGCCATTTCATCCTTTCCTGTGTCTCCTCCACACTCTCACACACACACACACACACACACACACACACACACACACACACACACACACACACACACACACACACACACACACACACACACACACACACACACACACACGCATCCTCCACAAACTACCATGACCAAGTCTACAGCACAGACAAACAATCCAAGTGTTGATACTGAAAATGAAGCTCAAACCGGTCCGTTTGTTCAGTGTCTCTCGTTTTACTATTTAGAGGCATATGTTTGAGTAGAATGAACATTTTGGTTTTATTCTATAAACTACTGACAACATTTCTAACTAATTCCCCCCCAAATATATTGTCATTAAAGAGCATTTCCATGAAGTAATGTAGAGATGAAGATTGAAGAAAAAAAAATCCAGACTTTTTTCCAGAGCTGTATTACATCTGCAGCAGTTCAACTTGTATGATGAAAATTGCTGGTTAAAGGTGGACTGCGTAACTTTGTGTGTGTCAGAGAAGTGAAACATGTTCTAAGGTTTATTCTCATAACTGAATAAACAAACTTTTTCTCACAGGGAAAATGTAGATCCCTGGAACACTGTTTGAAGTTAGAAAGCTTCCTGAAAAGTTACTGTTTCACTGTTGTTGTTGTTTACAAAAAACAACTTATATTTAGAAGAGATTATGCACTAATTAAAACATACTCGTGAATATTATATCCCATAAACTACCTGTATTTCCTTAATTTCCTTTCCACACGTTTGATAATTGAACAAGCTTAATTCTATCAACTACAGATGACTTAGATGTCACACACACACACACACGCACGCACACACACACACACGCACGGACACACACACACACACACACACACACACACTCCTCCCTCGAAGGCCAAATCTCTTTCAACTTTCAATCGTAACCTTCCTAGCCCTGATTGAGTTGACCCGGTCAGTAACTCCTCATCAGCAGCGATTTGTTAGTGTGTGTGTGTGTGTGTGTGTGTGTGTGTGTGTGTGTGTGTGTGTGTGTGTGTGTGTGTGTGTGTGTGTGTGTGTGTGTGTGTGTGTGTGTGTGTATGTGCGTGTGCGTGTGTTTGTTTATGTGATATTGGGTGTAAATGTGGGCCAGATGTGTGTGTGTGTGTGTGTGTGTGTGTGTGTGTGTGTGTGTGTGTGTGTGCGTGCGTGTGTGTGTGTGAGGATGCTGTCTGTAGCAATATGACCAGGATATGACCTCCAACCCCTTTGACCCCGCCCCCAGGGCTACTCTCTCTCTCTCCCTCTCTCTCACTCTTTCTCTCTCTCTCTCTCTCTCTCTCTCTCTCTCTCTCTCTCTCTCTCTCTCTCTCACTCTCTCTCTCTCTCCTCTCTCTCTCTCTTCTCTCTCTCTCTCTCTCTCTCTCTCTCTCTCTCTCTCTCTCTCTCTCTCTCTCTCTCTCTCTCTCTCTCTCTCTCTCTCTCTCTCTCTCTCTCTCCTCTTGGCAAAAGTGTATATATTACAAGTTCACACAACCATGGCTTTAGTTTAAACACCCTTTTATTTATTTTTTATAACCAGCCGATATTGCTAGTAGATTTTAAAAGATAACAGCCAATTAGAATTACAACAAGCCAAAAAAAATTGAGGGGGAAATTATGGGAAGTTTATGAGTGCCACTGAATAGATTTAAGCGTACATTTCAACTCATTTCAACTTCATAACAAATTATTTTTAATATTTCCCCTGGCCCTAAAACTCATCCTTAGCAGTAGACGTCCACCATTAAAAATATTTTCATAATTAGCTCGTGAGCAGGTTAACAAATATTTATTTTTATTTCCCCTGGCCCTAACAGGTAAACAAACTTCTTCACCTTATCCCCACCTTTACATCCCAACTGTAAATCTCTTCAGTGGCACACTCATACACTCTCTATAATTTCCCCCTCAATTTTATTTTGGCTTGTTGTAATTCTAATTGGCTGTTATATTTTAAAATCTCAATATCGGCTGGTTATTAAAAAAAAAGGGTATTTATGCTAAAGCCAGGTCTGTGTGAACTTGTAATATATACACTTGTATATTCATTCGATTTTGTAATGTGTATTGTGTATTTTAATCTTGCTCCTGTAGAGCACTTTGAATGGCCTTGTGTCTGAATTGTGCTATAGAAATACACGTGCCTTGCCTTGCCTTGCCAACCCTAACCCTTTAAATAACGCTAACCCTTTACATCCCAACCCTAACCCAATCCTCTCAACTATTCTGTTCTTTTAAATACCTAAAGAGTCTTTTATCACTTTGCCACCGACTGACCCTTTCCCCCTTTAGCGTTTTAATGGGGTCACTCACCAGCGTCTAGTTTGTCAGGGGCAGTGAACAGTTATTTCCCTCAATTAATGTGATTTTCTAGATTTTCTTTTTGATATTCTGTGTCTCACTGTTAAAATAAACCTAGCATTAAAATTATAGACAGTTAATTTCTTTGTAAGTGGGCAAACTTCAACAAAATCAGTGAGGGATCAAAAAAATGTTCCTCCACTGTACCTTTCTGAGGTGTCTGTGTGTGTCAACTGACATAACAAACACACATGTATACAAACCAACATGGTAAATGGACTTGTATAGCACTATATCTCCGTTTATCACAGACCCAAAGCGCTTTACATTGTTTTTTGTACACATTCACCCAGTCACACACACATTCATACACCGATAGCAGCAGCTACCACGCAGGGTAGGCTTAGCACTAGGGTGCTAAGCTAACTAAGCTAACTATCGGGAGCAATTCGGGGTTCAGTGTCTTGCCCAGGGACACTTGGACATGTGGCGGGGAGACGGGGGATCGAACCTCCGACCCTGCACACCAGAGGCGAACGCCCTACCCTCTTCGCCACTGCCGCCCCAACAAATCTGTCCACTCCTATATTGTCCATAAGAGTACCAAAAACGTAGAGAAAATATCCTTTATAGGTAGTGCGATTTATTTGCGAGTAATCTGATCTGGCCCCCATGCATTTTAATGACATAATAAACATATATTTATATAAACCAGCATATGATGTCCACTCCAAAACTAGAAAATATCCCTTAAGGTACATTTAGAAGCACACATTTTTGTCCCATTGATCTGACCTAGCACCTAATGCATTTTAATGGGGTTCACCATCGTTTGGTGTGTCAAACCAGTGAGCTGTTACCTCTATGTGACTGTGTTAGTAGGACGTCCTGGGCCCGGGCTGTCTGTAGTGCATAAGCAGAGGGCAGGTGCCAGAGAGTCTAGACTGAGGCTGATTTTGGGGGTCCGGGGCCCCTGGTATGTGATACCTAACCCAGCCAAAGGTTCCTCACGGGGAAGCAAGCACCTCAAAGCTTTTCCTGTTTAATGTTAAATCAGTGGCACACACACACACACACATGGACACACACACACACACACACACACACACACACACACACACACACACACACACACACACACACACACACACACACACACACACAGACACAGACATAGGGAGGGAGAGAGGTTAGGGAATACCGCCTGATTTTTACCTTTATCTCATTTCAACTCATTTTCTGACTTATTTTCTTCCCTTGTTAGTCGTCCTATACTCTCCAGAGCAAGGCAATCTGCAGTATAGGAGATACACACACACACACACACACACACACACACACACACACACACACACACACACACACACACACACACACACACACACACACGCACACACAGGAGGAGATTTATTTATTTATTTTACAGGGACAGAGCCCGTTGATTAACATCAGAATCAGATATACAAGATGTAATTATGCAAGAGTTAGCAAAGATGCTAATTTACGCTGCTGGCCGAGGCCCATGGGGGGGACGCCCTACCAACTGAGCTAAGGGCGCCCCTCGCTCCCACTGTTCTAACCTGCTTTATTTCTCACTACAGAAACAATGTTCACAAAACATTTTTTTTTTTTTTACTTTATGTTTAGATGTTAATTTTATTTGTAACTGTTTTAATTAGGCTATTGTTCTGTTTTATTCAATTGATCTGAATGTTTTAATTGTTGTTGTCTCTTTGTCAGCTCGGTGTGTATTCTCATTGTATATTGTGTATCTGTCTCGACGTCATTGTAAAAGAGGGTCACCACCCCTCAATTGATCTTTCGAGAATAAATAAAGGAAAATGAAAATGAATGAAAATGAAATTAAATTTTAGGAACACAAACACACAACTCAAAAAGTGAACACACATACAATATAAAATATACATACAACCATCTTTTTTTCCCAATATTATTTTAATTGATTGATTCTGATTTTTACCAAGAAATACAGAAATGCGAACATAACCTGATAAATAATAACAACACAAACGTTAATTAATCCTTTAAAGGGGCACTGTGTAACATTTTAAGTAATTTATTAGCTAAAATCAATATCCTCATTCATAAATATGTCCTCATTGGTGTAAAATCACCTCTGCCCATAATCTGAATTATCCTCCTGAGCGGAGAATTACAAATATTAATATTATAAATATTTTGTACATTAAGAGGTCTTATGGAGGCATCCATGTTTTTGGAATGTCATCAGGTACATTGTTTAGAATTTGGAATTGTTGTTGTCCTTGAAGACCACTGTAGCTTCTGTTATTATTCTAAAGGGGTGGGGTTACCCAGGGAGCGTTGCATTCTAGAACTTTTTAAAACTTTCTTGATGATGTCATATTACACAGTGCCCCTTTAACTACCCATCTCTTGCCTGTTGTCTGTTGTGCACCAGCTGATGAAGATGGTGTTTGATGTTGGAGATGAGACCATAGAAGTGGAGCTGATCTCTCTCTGTATCAACCTGGCTGCCAACAGGAGCAACGCACAGCTCATCTGCCAAGGTCTGGACGTTATTTTGAAGGAAATTTTTATAATTATAAACGCCAAAAAGACCCCAAAACTCGCAAAAAATCGGCAAAAGTGTTTACGACTTTACAGCGTTTTTTCAGCATTTTTGGGGACATTAAAAAAAAATTAATGTTTGCAAAAAAAAAAAAAAAAAAATCCGGAATGTTCGCAATTTTTTTTGGAATGTTCGCAAACAGCGACTAACGCCTTAATACGGTTGGGGAATCCTTATATACGCGGGTTACCTAAGTGAGTCTCTATGAGCCTCTAAATTAAACCTGCAGTGTGTAGAATTTTGGGTTTTATTTCCTAGCAGATTTTGTAGAAAGTAATTATAATATCCACAAGTGCATTTAATTTAGTGCATATTAGCTAAAAAAAAATTTTTGAATAATTTTTTTTTCCCTTAAAAAGGGTCTCATATATGTCCATATTTCTGCATATCTTGGACCAAGGCCTAGTGCTGCCATCTTGAAAGTGTCATAGTTGGAATGTCATCAGATGCATTGTTTAAAATTTAGAATTGTTCTTGTCCTTGAAGGCCACTGTAGCTTCTGTTATTATTCTAAAGGGGTGGGGTTACCCAGGGAGCGTTGCATTCTAGAACTTTGTAGAACTTTCTTGATGATGTCATATTACACACTGCACCTTTAATGCATTTTTTTCCCAAACTTTTTTTCTTTTTCGGAAATTCACAGAAATGTCAAAAAAACGTCAAAAAGTCAGCAAAAGTTTTTAGCGACCTTTTGGCGTTTTTTTTGTTGCATTTTTACGACTTGTTCGCACCTGAACAATCATAACATACAAAGAAAACAGAACAGAACAGAAATAAAACAAAAATCACAAAGAAAAGGACGAATCTATCCCATGTTCCCGTCCGCCATGATACTTATTTACATCTTTTCCCCGTTGCTCTGTATCTCTCTGTTGTCCAGGTAACGGTCTGAAGATGCTGATGCAGAGAGCGATGAAGATGAAGGACGTTCTGGTGATGAAGATCGTCAGGAATCTTTCTCAGCACAGCGGAGCCACAAAGAGACTTTTCCTGGTACGTCTAACAAACCCAAACTCTTTCAGGGCTGCTGGGTGTTTTAAGGTGCTACGAGGAACTTTTAAATATTTCTGAAACAGTCTAATTTTTCCTTTGATGATCATAAATTACATGTAACAGCAAACGAGACCATCAGTGAAAAGAATGCTATTTTTATATAGTTTTTCTCAATGCCTTTGTCATGGGTATACGTTCACCCAGGAACAACAGCTGGCGTGGTAAAAACACTACAGCTTTTGTCCGAAGGGGGGCGCTAGAATTAACACAAACTGAAAGTTCCTCGGAGCACCTTTTGAACAAATGATTTCTTAGATATTATAATTGATAGGTTTTATATAGCGCTTTATTGCCTAGGCACTCAAAGACGCTTTACATTTCCTGGTTCAATTCGTTCACACTCAGTCATACCGGTGGTGGTAAACTACGAGAGTAGCCACAGTTGCCCTGGGGCAGACTGACGGAAGCGTGGCTGCCATTCAGCGCCAACGGCCCCTCCGACCACCGCCTCAAACATACAGCAATCATACACATTCACACAGGGCAAGGTGGGTGAAGTGTCTTGCCCAAGGACACAACAACCATGACACAGGTGGCCGGGCGGGGATTGAACCGCCAACCCTTGGATCGTTGGCCAACCCGCTTAACCACCTGAGCCAAAGTCGCCCAGTTGCCTTGCATGGAGTTTTTATTATAGAACCATCTCCATATGACCCATACTCTCCTCTCTCTGTTGGTAAGGCAAGGCTAGTTTACTTCTATAGCACAATTCAGACACAAGGCCACTCAAAGTGCTTTACAGGGGGCATGAAATACATCAAGATTAAAATACAACAAGAATAGAAGAGATACTAGAAAAGTGAAAAAAATTACAGGTTAAAAGGGAAACAGAAAAGTCTTCAGACTCGATTTAAAGGAGCTGAGAGTTGCAGCAGACCTCAAGTTCGTTCCAGATATGTGGAGCATAACAACTAAAAGCTGCTTCTTCTTGTACACAATACGCACGATATTAAATCAAGTAAATAACCAATGCTTTTGTACAAATAAACACTGGTACTCTCTCCTCTCTCGAAGAGTTCTTTAAACAAATGATTTCTGAGATATATAAAGTTTTTCCTTATTGCACCATCTCGATATGACCCATTCTCTCCTCTCTGTGTTGGTAAGAATTAGACTGTTCAAGAAATATTTTTAAAAGTTCCTTGTAGCACCTTTAAACAAATGATTTCGTAGATATTGACTTGCGTAGAGTTTGACCCTTACTCTCTCTCTCCTGTCAGGACTATGTGGGAGACCTGGCGTCCCACATCAGTGAAGAGGAGCCCGAGGAGTTTGTGATCGAGTGTTTGGGGACGTTGGCCAATCTGACCTTCGCAGATCTAGACTGGGAGCTGGTGCTGAGGGAGTATGACCTGTTGCCCTACCTCACAGACAGGCTCAAACCAGGTACTCACTACATGGAGGGTTATACAGTAGCTTTAAAGCCATAGTGCGTAACTTCTGTCATGAGGAACCAACTGCCACCTGACATACAGTACGTGGTGCCCCCTCCTTTTCTGCCTTTAAATCAAGGCTCAAACCAGGTCTGTGTATTCACTACATGGAGGTTTTTATTTTTGTCATTTTCAAGCTTTATTAGATAGTACAGAGTTGAAATGGGGAGACAGAGAGAGAGAGAGAGAGAGAGGGGGGGGGATGACCTGCAGTAAAGGTCCACAGGTCGGATTTGAACCCTCGACCACTGCAACGAAGGCCGTAGCCAATATGGTATGAGCTCTATCCACTATGCCACTGGAGCGCCCCAACATGGAGGTTCTTTACAGTCGCTTTAAAGCTATAGTGCGTAACTTCTGTTGAACCCCAAGTAATTACAACAAAACTGTCATGGGTGCATTAAACAACTGAAACATTTCTTGGGCTTTAAACGAGTGAGTGTACTGACTACATGGAGGGTTATACAGTAGTTTTAAAGCCATAGTGCGTAACTTACGTCATGAGGAATCAACTGCCACCTGACATATGTGATTCCCCCCTCCATTTCTGCCTTTAAACACAAGTTCAGCTTTAGGGTAACTAACTTTATATGTTGCTAATTTGATCTGTTGTGTTTTTTAATTATTTTTATTCCTAGACGTTTTTACTAGTATTTTATGATGCTCATTTAGATGAAAAAGTTACGCAGTATATCTTTAACAGAAAAAGCATTAAACAGTAAAACCCGGACACATTTTTCCTTTCATCTTCCCTCCCTTTAAAGCCAGAGACCAGAGCTCCATTTTAACCTCTTCAACTGCAGTCCCTAAATCACACTATCAGTGAAGGGTCTGGTTTGATGGTTTGAGCTTTGAACACAGTGAACCCCTCATTAGGATCCAAGGTCTTATCTTCACCTTTCATGACCTCACATCCTCACCACCGGCCTTTGTACATTAACACATCTTTCAACAAAAAAAAAACGGCGAAATTTCACGACGGCGGCCATTTTTCAAAATTTCAATTTTCTCATAGAAATGTATTGGGGTTTTTCATTAAAAAATTTTAGTTTTTTTAATTCATTGTTCACACTTGTATCACAAATTGACAGACTGTAGCACTTATCTTCTCCACTATAGACAATGAGACCATCAAACACTCTTTCTTTCTGCCTTTTCTCAGGCTAGGATGAACCGATTTCTAAATGTTTTGCACATTTATACTACATAGGATCTCAGAGTTCAATACACCTTCATATTCCCATTAATGAAGTAGGTATTTAAACCTGCAGTGTAGAATTTCGGGTTTTATTTCCTAGCAGATTTTGTAGAAAATAATTATAATATCCATAAGTACGTTTGATTTAGTGCATAATAGCTGAATTTATTTTTTATTTTTTTCTTCTTACAAAGGGTCTCATAGATGTCCATATTTCTCCATACTTTGGACCAAGGCCTTGTCACCGCCATTTTGGAAGTGTCATAGTTGGAATGTCATCAGGTGCATTGTTTAACATTTAGAATTGTTGTCCTTGAAGGCCACTGTAGCTTCTGTTATTATTCTAAAGGGGTGGGGTTACCCAGGGAGCGTTGCATTCTAGAACTTTGTAGAACTTTCTTGATGTCATATTACACACTGCACTCAAATGTTCCTTTCAGGTTCAGCAGAAGACGACCTGATCTTGGAGGTGGTGATCATGATGGGAACCGTCTCCACTGACGACTCATGTGCCGCCATGTTGGCTCAGTCTGGCATCATCCCCGCTCTCATAGCACTGCTCAATGGTAATGGATGGATTGATGGATGGATAGATAGATAGATAGATAGATAGATAGATAGATAGATAGATAGATAGATAGATAGATAGATAGATAGATAGATAGATAGATAGATAGATAGATAGATAGATAGATAGATAGATAGATAGATAGATGGATGGATGGATGGATGGATGGATGGATGGATGGATGGATGGATGGATGGATGGATGGATGGAAGGATGGATGGATGGATGGATGGATTACAAATACAATTTACAGTTTTTACGATTGCCAAACCACAGTGGGCACAACTGGAACGACAAGTGCAAAACTCTAACAACAGTATGCAGAGCAGCGGTTCATTCGGACCAAACTGTAGCTCGTTTTAGCTCGTTTTTCATTGCTTATACACAACCTTCAAAACTCTACACACCTATCTCATGGCTTAACCACAGCCTGCACAACACTGTGGATTTCCAGCACTTTTTTCAAATGCTAACACACTGCTGCTACAACTGTAAACCACACATTCAAAACAGAATGAATCCCTTTCAAACACTGCGGATTGCATTTTCAACTCAAACACTAAGATGTCTTGTTTAGACTTGTTAGTGAACATATATACAGTATAAAGGGAAAGCTCAAAAATATATATTTTTTGGGAAATGGACCCAGGAAGACAGGTTGTTGGAGGGAGAAGAGTGGCAGTGAGAGTGTGGATGTGTGGAGGAAGACCTAGAAGACATAGAGCTGTAATGTCTGATGAAATACAGTAAGGGCCACACTGATAGACCCTGTTGTGAATCATGGTCTCTCATTGAGAGAGGCAGGGTTGAGAGTGCAACCCAATCTGCAAAAATCTAAAGTTGCATCTGTAATACGAATTTTCCAGCTAACAAACAGCTTAGAGTTGCATCCTTGCAGTAAATGACAACATTACAGGAATTGATTTCTGTATTACAATTATAGAATATTTACACAGATAAATACTACATTTGGAAATGTTTTCAATAAAATATACAAAATGTGTATCTATTGAAGCAAACTTCTGATTTTCATTTCTTTTGGTTTTCCTAAAAAAACTGGTATGTTATAAAATAAACAATTTCATGTGAAAGAATTTCACCCATTCATCAGAGAAAATATTATGTAATTTGTGTTAAATAACTCATATTATTCAAACTGTAAAGATTAAAAGTTTGTAATTTGTGTATTGGGGTTTGATGCTAGTGTTTGTACTCTGAGCAGGTTCTGAGTGACAGTGTGTGTTATCTCAGTGAGGCTGGGTCATAGTGTTTGCTGCTCTGAGCCTGTGTTGCAGGTGAGGTGAACTGTTCAGCTCCAATGACTGTTGGTAGTGCAGACTGTAGTTAGAGTTTTGCACATTGAGCTACAGTTGTGCCCACTGTGGTTTAGCGATCGAAAACAACTGTAAGATTCTGAGTATTTTTAGACCATGTTTGCTTTGTAAGATGACATTTATATACTGTAGTTATACAGAGAGACAGACAGACAGACAGACAGACACACAGGCAGATAGATAGACAGACAGAGAGACAGACAGACAGATGACTTCTTGTTTATTTTTTCCTTCTCAGCCCAACAAGAGGACGATGAGTTTGTGTGTCAGATCGTCTTTGTTTTCTACCAGATGGTTTTCCACAAAGTGACGAGGGACGTCATCATCAACCACACGCGTATCCTCTCAATGACAATGTCAGTATTATTACACTTCTGACCCATTGCATTAGATATACAGAATAGGGCTGGGTATCGTCAAGGACTTCGCGATACGTATCGCGATACGTATCACGATACACCTGTCACGA
>CM049403.1:33697500-33702500 GCA_026929865.2 Hyperoplus lanceolatus | reverse complement strand
AATGTGGGTTTTGGTTTAGGAATAGAGAAACAAAACACACAAAGAAAAATCACCATTTTTGATATATTACATATGTGGGAAAAGGAAATCTTGTGCCCATGTGACTATTAATTCAAACAGACCTACACAAACCGGCTGAAAACCGGGCGGCAGTGGCGAAGTGGGTAGGGAGATCGCCGCTGGAGTGCAGGGTCGGAGGTTCGATCCCCCGTCTCCCCGCCACATGTCGAAGTGTCCCTGAGCAAGACACTGAACCCCAAATTGCTCCCGATGGTTCAGAGAGCGCCTTGCATGGCAGCTTCTACCATCGGTGTATGTGTGTGTGTGTGTGTGTGAATGGGTGAATGTGGTAAGATATGTAAAGCGCTTTGGGGCTGAGGAAATTGGCTAGAAGGCGCTATGTAAGTCAAGTCCATTTACCAGTTACACAGTTGGATCTGTGAGAGTCCAAGTGTCAGAAAGTCAAGCCACATTTTAAAGTGACCGTTTTGTTGTTTTCCAAAACACCATTGTGTGTATGGATTTTTTTTTCTTCAAACGGGCAAAAATACTTTTAAAAGAAATATGTGTGTGTATGGACATGTTCTTAAACACACTCTGTGTGTGTATGGACATGTTCTTAAACACACTGTGTGTGTGTATGGACATGTTCTTAAACACACTCTGTGTGTGTATGGACATGTTCTTAAACACACTGTGTGTGTATGGACATGTTCTTAAACACACTGTGTGTGTATGGACATGTTCTTAAACACACTGTGTGTGTATGGACATGTTCTTAAACACACTGTGTGTGTGTATGGACATGTTCTTAACCACTCTGTGTGTGTATGGACATGTTCTTAAACACACTGTGTGTGTATGGACATGTTCTTAAACACACTGTGTGTGTGTATGGACATGTTCTTAAACACACTGTGTGTGTGTATGGACATGTTCTTAAACACACTTGTAAAAAAAAACTAATAGTGAGAAATAAGACTTTTGTAGAGACAGAAAAATAAAATGAGATTTTTTATTTCAGCTTATGCAAAATTGGAGCAAAAGCAAAAGTGTGTTCAATTCAAAGAACTTCATTTGTGGTCAGGCACGTACAAACAAGACATACTTCAACAATACATAGTCAGTATCATGTTTGAGAATAAATAAATTCTTAAAAGCTAAAAACCCTGTGGGTAGGGAGAAGGCTTCAGTAGGTTGAAGCCTGGAGGAATGGGTTGGGTTTGGCGGGCTGGGGGGCCTACTGTTTATTCAACAGCCTGATGGATGCTGGAACAAAGGTGGATATGGCTCGTTTGGTTCTTGTTCTGTTTATATTTCTGTTATTCGTCAAATAAATCCAGTCAGTCAAACTTTTTCAACATTCTTCATTTTATTATTTTTTCTTTCAATACAAAAGTAGAATAAAATGATTTGACTCCATAAAATAAATCCCCCAAACAACAGCAGCCATATTAAAAACATATTTAATTGTATATTAATTTATCAGTGTGTGTGTGTGTTAATGACAGTCAGACAGACGGAGGAGTTATGTAAAGGCACTTGGATGAGCTACTTCTTCTTCTTCACTTCCATAATTGTAGTTTAAAGAAAATAAAAAAATCCTTCAGTTAGTAAAAAAACAAACACTTTAAAGCAATAGTGCGTAACATTTTCATATAAATGAATGTCGGTTACAATCAAGCCATCACCAAATGAGTTGACACAAAGTTGATTAAGCCTATTATCAGCTCCACAAAACTCTCTCTGTATTTCTCAGTATGGCAGCATTTACAAACTGGTGTCCCCTCCTCCCCCTCACACTGACACTGGTGCAGGAGCTCAGAAAAATCCCAAGAAGAGCCCAAGAAATGTTTCAGTTGTTGATTCTACTGCTAAGAAAAAAACCTGGACGTACAGCAGAAGGTATAAAATCCATGCGCCATTCTTTATGGGGAGGGCAACAGTAGTTACGCACTATAACTTTAAAGAAAAAAGATGGTTTAACTTTAATGTGAATTTGGTGTGATTTTTTTTGTACAGTATATATTTATATTATATATAATTCTATCTAAGTCAACTAATTAATGTATGCACAAACAAATGTAAAAATACAGTTGTGTAGTTTTTAGGCTGGGCATATTGTCTAGGCTTGACACAAATTATATCAATCAAATATACACACACACACACACACATTATTATATATATTTATATATTTAGGCTATATATCGATTTTTGTTAATGATTCGTACAAATAATTTAAATTTTTTCATGCATATGTGTTCTTAAAAACAGTTAATGGAAGCTGACGGAGACATTAAAAGCTACTGTTTCGTTCTGTTGATCCGTTTGTTACTTTCAACAAATCGTCACACGATCATTTTGTCTTTTTTTCTTTGGTGAAATAAACTATGGAAGAGTTCCAGGGCCACGGGATATGAAAACAATGGAATAAAGACATTTTGATTGACATGTTGCACTCCCAGAAAAAGTAGAACCCTATGTTCCAATCCCCGTACAATCTACTATTTAGTATGGTAGAAAAAAGATTTAGGATGTCCCGCTTATTGTGGCCAGATTTAGTATGGTTAGAAGTACCCGGATGTCCTGCTACACTCGGCCGAGATTTTCTAGTGTTGAAATCAGCGTCCTATTCGGGCGATTCTGACCCACAATCCAGTGCGCACCTGAAGGGACGTCACATTGACGGAGCCTCCGTATGAAAACAAACCGGGGATGAGACGGATATAAAAGCAAGAGGCAAGATCAAGGAGCCATGGAGTTATGTGTGCGTGCATATGTCCCTGCGTTCCAAATCACATACTCTTTCTTTTTACTACACTACATACTAAAGTACAGAAGAGTTTTAGTCTTTTTACTACACTACATACTAAAGTACAGAAGAGTTTTAGTCTTTTTACTACACTACATACTAAAGTACAGAAGAGTTTTAGTCTTTTTACTACACTACATACTAAAGTACAGAAGAGTTTTAGTCTTTTTACTACACTACATACTGAAGTGCAGAAGAGTTTTAGTCTTTTTACTACACTACATACTAAAGTACAGAAGAGTTTTGGTCTTTTTACTACACTACATACTAAAGTACAGAAGAGTTCTAGTCTTTTTACTACACTACATACTGAAGTGCAGAAGAGTTTTAGTCTTTTTACTACACTACATACTAAAGTACAGAAGAGTTTTGGTCTTTTTACTACACTACATACTAAAGTACAGAAGAGTTTTAGTCTTTTTACTACACTACATACTAAAGTACAGAAGAGTTTTGGTCTTTTTACTACACTACATACTAAAGTACAGAAGAGTTTTGGTCTTTTTACTACACTACATACTAAAGTACAGAAGAGTTTTAGTCTTTTTACTACACTACATACTAAAGTACAGAAGAGTTTTAGGGCCACAGACAGGAGAGAAAAAAAAATCAGATAAGGAAGATTTTTTTTTTCATTATGTTGAGAAATGTCAAGAATGAAGACGAACACTCCAAAATGCTATTGGAGTTAGTGGGGGCATTTATGTATTTTCAGCAAACTACAATCGACGTGCATGTATTGGGACATCCTAAATCTTTTTCTGGCATACTAAATAGTAAGGAAGTATGGGGATTGGAACGCAGGGAGTGTGTGTGTGTGTGTGTGTGTGTGTTGCTTCACTCCTAAATTGGCACTCCACTGGGATAATGTTTGACCAGCTCTTCCACTTCTATCACCTCCTCTACTAGATCCCTTATGGCCCTGATGCTATCCAGCGCCTGACACTCAGACAACTGGCCTACTTCTTCTTCTTCCTCTGTGGGTGTATTAACTGTAGCTGTCTCTGCCTTTTCTTCTGCGGGTGTATTTACTGTAGCTTTCTCTGCCTCTTCCACACTCCCACTATTAGCATTAGCTCCTTCTAAAGCATTTGTAGTTTTATCATCATTTGCTGCTGCTTGCGTTTGTGCTTCTGTAACTTTTCCCTCTTCTTCTTCTACTAAATCAGAAGTGGTAGATACCGTAGCATTTTTTTCAGCTTCCACACTCCCACTCCCACTCACACTCCCACTCCCACTCACTCCTGGCAAAACCTGCATCATTTCTCCATCGTTATTATTATTTGTCGCGTCATCGGAGCTCACTGGCGATTCTGTAGCATTCTCCCCATCTTCCAGTACATCAGAAGTAGTGGACCCTTCTTCTTCTTCTTCTTCTTCTTCTTCTTCTTCTTCTCCGCTGCTATTAGGCGTAGTTCTCAGGTTGTTAATTGACTCCACATCGGAGGCGTGGGGCGAATCGCTGCCAATCGAAACTTGCAGTGAATTTGCGTCAGAACCAGACATCACGTCCAATTCTCGTCTCTTCATATCCAGGTTGACGTCTGCCGGCGTCACTGCACGCGTTTCGCCACTAGATGGAGCCACACACTCAATTTCAGGGCTTGAACAGTGTATCTCCACCTCTCCTGCTGCAGTTTCACATTCTGGTGTGATTTCTGGTTCGATTGTAGGTGTATTTGTGGCTTCTTCAAGTGTCTGTGATGGTGCTGCAGCGGCGGCCATGCTTTCAGTCTCTTGTGGGGCCTCAGATGTCTGAATTTGAGGCTCAATTTCTTCAGTTTTGACAGAAATCTGTTCCTCTTGCAGGGTGATTATTTCTGGGGGTGTTTCTGCGTTCACTGCCTGTGTCTCGATAGCTGGGATTTCAGCTTCCAGCATCACAGGGGCCTGAAGACAAGGACGAAAAGTTACATTACGTTTTAATTAGCCGACGCTTTTATCCAAAGTGACTTCCATTAAGTGCATTCAACCATGAAGGTACAAACTCAGAACAACAGGAATCACGTCAGTACAATAGCTTCAAATAACTCACTCACACACTCACTCACACACACACACACACACACACACACACACACACACACACACACACACACACACAGTACAATAGCTTCAAATAACACACACACTCACACACACACACACACAGTACAATAGCTTCAAATAACACTCACACGCACAC
>CM049403.1:33687500-33690000 GCA_026929865.2 Hyperoplus lanceolatus | reverse complement strand
GTGGGTTATTTTTAAGTGTGTGTGTGTGTCTGTCTGTCTGTCTGTCTGTCTGTCTGTCTGTCTGTCTGTCTGTCTGTGTCTCTGTGTATCTACCTGTTGTAGGTCTATCTGCGCGCTGTGTCTGTCTGTCTATATGCGCGTGTATTTCTGTCTGTCTGTCTGTCTGTCTGTCTGTCTGTCTGTCTGTCTGTCTGTCTGTCTGTCTGCCTGTCTGTCTGTCTGTCTGTCTGTCTGTCTGTCTGTCTGTCTACCTGCTGCAGGTCTATCTGCGCGCTGTGGATGAGCCCTGAGATGTTGGTGAATCCAAAGCGTTGCTCCAGCAGTCTGAGCTTCTCCTGCAGCGAGCTGATCTTCATGAAGCAGCTGAGAAGGTTGGGCCTCGCCATGGTAACCAGAGCCTGGGACAAGAATATAACACAAAAGATCATTTATTTCAGTAATTCAACTTAAAGGTGCAGTGTGTAATATGACATTATCAAGAAAGTTCTACAAAGTTCTGGAATGCAACGCTCCCTGGGTAACCCCACCCCTTTAGAATAATAACAGAAGCTACAGTGGCCTTCAAGGACAAGAACAATTCTAAATTCTAAACAATGCACCTGATGACATTCCAACTATGACACTTTCAAGATGGCGGCACTAGGCCTTGGTCCAAAATATGCAGAAATATGGACATATATGAGACCCTTTCTAAGGGAAAAAAAAATTATTCAAAACGTTTTTTTCAGCTATTATGCACTAAATTAAATGTACTTATGGATATTATAATTACTTTCTACAAAATCTGCTGGGAAATAAAACCCCAAATTCTACACACTGCAGGTTTAAAAAGGTGAAAATAATATATTATATAGACTCATTACATGCAAAGTGAGATATCTCAAGCCTTTAGTTGTTCTAATTTTTTATGGCTTACAGCTTATGAAAACGCCAAATTCAAAATCTCTGAAAATGTATATATTACATGAAATCAATAATAAAGGGATTTTAAATACAGAAATGTCGGCCCTCTATAAAGTATAATCATCCATTTGTACTCAGTACTTGGTTTGGGCCCCTTTTGCATGAATTCCTGCCTCAATTCCAATTAATTTTCCATGATATTCTAATAATATGAGTATCACCTATATTTGTACACATTTTAAACAGGGAATTTTCAAAACGCTTCCATGTTTTTTCTACAACGGTTTACCTTTTTTCCATATAAAAAAACCTAACAAATATAAAATATATAGGGGAGAACGGGGGAATCTGAGGCATCGGGTAATGTGAGCCACCCCCTGTATCTAGGCAACGGAAAACATTTGTGGTCACGTGAGATATACGTTTTCAAGCCCCTCTCATTTCCCCATGGCCCTGAAAGAGAGGACCTCATGGTGCTGTGCTAAGCATGTTTTTTTCACCAAAATAGGTATTTTGCATGTAAAAGTAAATGTTCTTGCTGTCAACTTAATCAACTGTTGTGCCAAAGCAAATGTATTCACGTAGAAAAACTTCTATCATACGTGTTGATGAACTACCAACATATGAAACCATGTGATGCTGATAACTGAAGATTAGCCTGAAATGCTAAGAGAGGTAGTTTGTTCTCAAATTGTGGTGGTGGGGGAAAGTGAGCCAAATGCTGTGGGGGAAAGTGAGCCACTGTCTCACTTTCCCCCACCATGAGGCACAAGTTAAGTTTAGTCTTAGACATGTTTTAATGTAATATTACATGACATATGTTTTATTTTAATATCATACACATTGCAGAAAAGCCATCATGCCAAGGAAATACACCAGGAAGACGACCTGGGGCAACCACACGGAAAGAGCACCTTCTCATCTTTCCCTGTAACCTTCAGGGCTGGAATGTAGAGTAGGCCTAGTTGTAGAGTATGACAGGCTGATGTTATAATCCAGTTGGGTCTTCTCCTGTGTTGTGAGTCCCGGGCTGTTCTCGCTGGTTCTGATTTTCCCATGCTTTGACCCCCAGACACAAGCTGGCTCTATGGGTCCTGTGTTCTGACCCCCAGACTGTGTTCTAATCTAACTGGTTCTATCTTTCATTTGAATCTTATTAAAACCTTTTGAATTATAATATGTTGCATTTGATTTTGTTCAGAGTTACTTTCAAGTGTTTAGAAAATTTGCTTTGCTTAATTGACCAAACCCCATCATTCTTTTACTAGTCTGACATTAGTTCTGGAATGTGTGGCTAGCTTTCAGGATTCTAACTGTTACAATATGTGTTGTTATGGTAGTTTCAGAGTGGAAAAAGTAAGTGGATCAGTTTACCCCACAGCTGGGGTAAAGTGAGCCACATGACAACTTTTTTTAAAACAATCATATTTTCACTGCCCTCTGTCTTGAAAAAATTCTGCTAATGCCCATTTCTAGGAAACATCCTGAATGAATGGGAAATGTGTAAATTTGAGTGATAAATCATTTTAGCTCGCTTAGAGGGGAGCAAATGTAAAAACCGGCTCAGATGACCCCGTTCTCCCCTATATAATAAAAA
>CM049403.1:33670000-33677500 GCA_026929865.2 Hyperoplus lanceolatus | reverse complement strand
GGTGGGGTGATTTGTGCAACTTTTACTCAAAGTGATTTTAAAGTGAGGCCTTGACAGTTATGTCTCCAACTCAAATATGTACATATATTTCAGGATGTTGTGCATCCCTGGCAATAAAAACTTTGGATCTGGAATAAACTGTTTAAGAAATATAGCTTTAAAAAAAATTTTCTTTTTCAAAAAAAAGGGTGTGATTTGTGCGTCATTGTGTCACAATGACAAAGTCACCATCATCATCTTTCTGGCCATCTGAACTCTCATCAGTGGTGTCGTTAAGTGGAATTGAGATGTCACTCTCTTCTGAGCTACTGTAGACTATCACTTTCTTTTGGTGACCAGCGTATACAGCCATGCCACTGGCACAACTCTCAGAAATGTACTTTGCACTAGTTGCTCCGTGCTTGTGGAACCAACTGCCACCTGACAAATGTGATTCCCCCTACATTTCTGCCTTTAAATCAAGGCTCAAAACCCATATGTACACCCTGGTGTTTCCTCCCCATTAACCTCTGCACTACTTACTTACCTCTGCACTACTATCTGTGTTTATGTGGATGTATGGGCTTTATGTCTTTTATTTTGGTTATTGTTATTGTACCTTCATTGTTTACCTACTGAATGCACTATGTACAGCACTTTGGACAGTGCAAACTGTCATAAATGTGCTTTTATAAATACATTTTACTTACTTACTTACTTATAACTCACCCAGGCCCTTGCGCACAAATCACCCCATCCCCAGAATTTTGGATAATAGGCATGATGCAGCAATTTAGGGTTGACATTGTGCTAACTATATAGACTCAAAGTGTAGCATACCAAAGCACTAAAACATGTGTCAAATGTTTTCAAACGTGTCTATAATTGTTCAGACACAATAATCAAAAAACCTTGATCATGGAAATTTTACTTTGAAAGGCAAAACACAGTTTTTTGAGCTTAAATGTGCTTATATCTTATTCCTTGTGTCTCCCTTCTTTACAGGATGAGTCAAATGGATGGCTCTTCTTAAATATGTGGTCACATTTCCAATTTCTTCCACGGTTTTCTAGAAACAAGGGGTTTTGCAACTTCCAAAACGCACAAATCACCCCACCTTCCCCTATACACATACATACACATACATTTTTTTTTTTTTTTTTTTTTTTTAAGAATCTGCAGTCCAATACACAATCAATTTTAATGTAATTGCTTCAGCTTTTAAGATCAGTTCAGCACAGTTCAGTTTCTCTGTGACAATGCCAAGTGTATAAAGTGTGAAGTGGCCTTGTATTTGGCCTGTTCCATTTCTTAACTGGTAGTCAAAACACTTCTGCAAAAGTATTCAAAAACAAGTCTGACAGCTGGCCTGTATTATTCTTTACAATATTGATATGTAAGTGACATTGACATTGTGCTCAGGTTATTAGTCTGTAATTTTCAATAATTTTTGAAACATAATTTGCTTTGAAATTGCGCAAACTGCAACTCCCTGTGACAACTTCATCAAGTCCATTCCACAGCTTAATACCCTTTATAGAAATCGAAAAGGATTTAAGTGTGGTCCGTATATTTTTCTCAGTGAATTTATCTTTTCTTCTTAAATCATGCAAAACTTCTCTGTTTTCAAACATTACTTGTAAACTGTTTGGAAGGCTTTTTTTTGAAGCCTTGTAAATAATTTGTACTGTGTGGTAATTTACCACATCACGTAATTTGAGAATTCTACCTTCAATAAAAAAGTTATTAGTGTGTGCCCTGTAATTGGCTTGGTAAATAATTCGTATTGCTTTCTTTTGAAGAATCTCCAACGGGTGCAATGTACCTTTGTAAGTGTTTCCCCATATTTCAGCACAGTAATGCAGATGTGGGGAAACTAAACTCCAGTATAATACAAGTAAGGCCTTTTGATTGAAACAATGTTGTGCTTTCCAAAGTATAGAAATACTCCTGGCTATTTTGCCCCTGAGATGGCTAACTTGTGGTTTCCAGCTTAATTTATCGTCAATTATTACCCCTAGGACTTTGTGTTGCTTGACCCTTTGAATTACAATCCCATTTACCTTGATTTTTACAGCGACATCTGATGCTCTCCTGCCAAACATCATGAATTTAGTTTTTTCTAAATTTAGTGATAACTTATTTCGGTTTAACCACTCATGTAACTTAGTCAATTCAATGTTTACGATCTCAACCATATTATTCAGATCTTTCCCCGAATAGAAGATGTTTGTGTCGTCAGCAAATAAAATTAACCTTAAGACTTTTGACACTTTACATATGTCATTTATATAAAGCAGGAATAATTTCGGCCCCAAGATTGACCCCTGAGGGACCCCACAAACAATATCTAAGCATGTCGATGTGAACTCCCCCTAATTTCACAAATTGTTTCCTGTCATGTAAATAACTTCTGACCCAGTCATGTGCCAAACCTCGAATGCCATAATTCTCCAGTTTATTAAGAAGGATTTCATGATTAATAGTGTCGAATGCTTTTTTGAGGTCTAAGAAAATTCCTATAGAGTACAATTTGTGATCAATAGCATTACTAATAATTTCTACCGATTCAGCCAAGGCCAGGGCGGTGGAATGATTCTTTCTAAAGCCGAATTGACTGTCATACAGAAGTTGATGTTTAGTAATGAATTCATCAAGTCTATTGCTGAATAACTTTTCCAGAATTTTAGAAAATTGTGTTAAAAGTGAGACTGGTCTATAATTAGTAAATGAATGTTCATCACCATTCTTATGTAATGGTATAACCTTTGCTACTTTCATGTTAGAAGGAAAAATGCCTGTTTGAAAAGATAGGTTAAAAAGGTGTGTTAACGGTTTAATAATAGTTTCTTGCACTGATTTGATTACTTTCATGTGAAACCCTAGCGCGTCTCTAGAGGTCTTTGTTTTCATTCCAAGCAATATCTCCCTTATCTCGTTGGCCTCGACTGGCTTCAAAAACAAGGAGTGTTGAAGAGACGCTTCGTTTTCACTAGACTCCCCTACACTCTTCCCACAGATCCCTTTTGCTAAATTAGGTCCAATATTAACAAAAAATTCATTTAGTTTATTTACCGCAGTGTTCATGCATTCAAACTTAACGTTATTTTCATGGAAATACTGAGGATAATTATGTATTCTGCTGTCATTTCTTAACACTGTATTTACTATGTCCCACAATTTTTTGGGTTGATTTGCATTTGTTTCTAACAACTTACCATAATATTTCTTTTTACAGTCTCTGAGAATGTTATTTAGCTTGTTACGATAGATTTTATATTTTAACTCCGCCTTTGGTGTCCTTGCTTTTATGAATCTTTTGTACAATGTATTTTTCTTTTTGCAAGCATTTATCAAGGATTTAGTTAGCCACTGTTTATCATGTCTTTGCTTTAAGGCCCTTTTTTTAAGTGGACAATTTTTATCATACAGCCTTTGAAATATCTGCAGGAATAAATCGAAACTTGCATTAACATCCTTCCCCTTGTATACAGAGTCCCAACTTTGCGTCAATAAGTCATTTTTCAGTGCTTCTATCCTCTCATCAGTTTCCAACCTTACAAATATCTCTTTGTTTGTTCTCTGCTGCAACTTTTGTTTCCAATCGTATATAGCAAAAACAGGTAAATGGTCGCTTATGTCATTAATCAGGAGTCCACTTTCTATTTCATCCCCCATAACATTCGTAAATATGTTGTCTATTAATGTGGCACTATTTACTGTAATCCTGCTTGGCCTTGTAATTAAGGGCTGAATACCCATAACATGCAAAGTATTTACAAATTCTTCAGTCAGTGAATTAGTAGTATTTAGTAAATCAATGTTTGTATCCCCACAGATAAATATCTTCTTTTGATTTGACTTAGAAAATAGTTCTCCCACGTATTCTATAAAGTCTTCCATTTTTGAATCGGGTGTTCTGTACACACAGCTGATAATTAAACCCTTGTCCTTCATTAGAATTTCAATAGTCACACATTCCAATAGGTTATCAATTGCAGTGCACATGCTATTTACGATTTCAAACCTTATATTTTCATCCACAAAAAGGGCCACTCCTCCCCCTCTCTTGTTCATTCTGTTGACACAAACCAGTTTATACCCCTTTAATTGGAAGACCATGCCTTTGCCTTCATTAATCCATGTTTCTGATACGGCAATGATGTTAAACGGGTTGCTGAATTTCTGTAGATATTCCTTAATCTGTGAAAAATTTGTGTAGAGACTTCTGCTATTAAAATGAATGATGGACAATTTTCCATTTGAATGAAAGTGTCTTATGAATTGATCCTCAGTATCCTCAATGTGACAGTAAATAGCAGTTTAGCCCTGAGCCTGTTAAGACCTTTGTGTGTGTGTGTGTGTGTGTGTGTGTGCCTGTTGAGACATGTAATTTATTTACAATTGTATTTACAACCAGCGCCACATTGTGGTTTGCGAGAAAGTTCCAGTGAAATCCCATCGTGTCAGAAGTCACATGCAGACCTTGGGTGGAGTCAGTGATTCTGGAGAACGCTTGTTGTCAAAATCAGTGAATATCTCCTCATGATCCACTTCCTGTCTGTACTGAGGAGATATTCTAGCCTGGCACCGCCCGCCACATATTTCCGGTCAATTTTAATTTCCCTTCAGTAGTCAGTCTGGGTCTGAGGTATATTCGCAGGTTTTTATCAGCCAGATTTTTGCCGGTCCAATCAGCGAACAGAAGGAGTGGCTGAGAACAATGACGTTGAGGTCGTGCGCCAGTTTCAGTTATAGTCAGAAGCCGGCGCATGACATATACGTCACGACCAAACGTTATGCGATTGGTTGGCAGATCCAGAGTGGCACTGGGCAGATCCAATTGTTTTAAACTTCAACAGACACCCGCCTTCAAGTGAGGTAACGTTTGTCAATTGAGCGATTCCAGACCTTCTGTACAAATGAAATGAAGTACGATGGTCTGGTAGGACCAGGCTAAATGAAGTACGATGGTCTGGTGGGACCAGGCTAAATGAAGTATAATGGTCTGGTGGGACCAGGCTAAATGAAGTACGATGGTCTGGTAGGACCAGGCTAAATGAAGTACGATGGTCTGGTAGGACCAGGCTAAATGAAGTACGATGGTCTGGTAGGACCAGGCTAAATGAAGTACGATGGTCTGGTAGGACCAGGCTAAATGAAGTACGATGGTCTGGTAGGACCAGGCTAAATGAAGTACGATGATCTGGTAGGACCAGGCTAAATGAAGTACGATGGTCTGGTAGGACCAGGCCAAATGAAGTACGATGGTCTGGTAGGACCAGGCTAAATGAAGTACGATGGTCTGGTAGGACCAGGCTAAATGAAGTACGATGGTCTGGTAGCACCAGGCTAGAGATATTCACTGATTTTGACAAAAAGTGTCTGTGTGTGTGAGTGAGTGAGTGAGTGAGTGAGTGAGTGAGTGAGTGAGTGAGTGAGTGAGTGAGTGAGTGAGTGAGTGAGTGAGTGAGTGAGTGAGTGAGTGAGTGAGTGAGTGAGTGAGTGTGTGTGTGACTCACCGGTGTTGTCAGGGAAACACTTGTCCACCATGGCCATGTATTTCTCCTCTGTGGTGAGGACAGCGCCTCCTGTAGGAAGCAGCTTCTGGCGCGGGGGCACGCCTTTAACAAACGACTAATGGAGGGAGAGAAGAAGAAGGATAATGATGTGTGAGTGAGTGAGTGAGTGAGTGAGTGAGTGAGTGAGTGAGTGTGTATGTGTCTGTCTGTCTGTCTGTCTGTCTGAGTGAGTGAATGTGTCTGTCCGTCTGTCTGTCTGAGTGAGTGAGTGAGTGAGTGTGTCTGTCCGTCTGTGTGTCTGTGTGTCTGTCTGTCTGAGTGAGTGAGTGAGTGAGTGAGTGAGTGAGTGAGTGAGTGAGTGAGTGAGTGAGTGAGTGAGTGAGTGAGTGAGTGAGTGAGTGTGTATGTGTCTGTCTGTCTGAGTGAGTGAGTGAGTGAGTGAGTGTGTCTGTCTGTCCGTCTGTCTGTCTGAGTGAGTGAGTGAGTGAGTGAGTGTGTCTGTCCGTCTGTGTGTCTGTGTGTCTGTCTGTCTGAGTGAGTGTGTCTGTCTGTCTGTCTGAGTGAGTGAGTGAGTGAGTGAGTGAGTGAGTGAGTGAGTGAGTGAGTGAGTGAGTGAGTGAGTGAGTGAGTGAGTGAGTGAGTGAGTGTGTCTGTCCGTCTGTGTGTCTGTCTGTCTGAGTGAGTGTGTCTGTCTGTCTGAGTGAGTGAGTGAGTGAGTGTGTCTGTCCGTCTGTGTGTCTGTCTGTCTGAGTGAGTGTGTCTGTCTGTCTGTCTGAGTGAGTGAGTGAGTGAGTGAGTGTGTCTGTCTGTCTGTGTGTCTGAGTGAGTGTGTCTGTCTGTCTGTCTGAGTGAGTGAGTGAGTGAGTGTGTCTGTCTGAGTGAGTGAGTGAGTGAGTGTGTCTGTCCGTCTGTGTGTCTGAGTGAGTGTGTCTGTCTGAGTGAGTGAGTGAGTGTGTCTGTCTGAGTGAGTGAGTGAGTGTGTCTGTCTGAGTGAGTGTGTCTGTCTGAGTGAGTGAGTGAGTGTGTCTGTCTGAGTGAGTGAGTGTGTCTGTCTGAGTGAGTGAGTGTGTCTGTCTGAGTGAGTGTGTCTTGAGTGAGTGAGTGAGTGTGTCTGTCTGTCTGAGTGAGTGTGTCTGTCTGTCTGAGTGAGTGAGTGAGTGAGTGAGTGTGTCTGTCCGTCTGTCTGAGTGAGTGAGTGAGTGAGTGTGTCTGTCTGAGTGAGTGTGTCTGTCTGTCTGAGTGAGTGAGTGAGTGAGTGTGTCTGTCCGTCTGTCTGAGTGAGTGTGTCTGTCTGTCTGTCTGAGTGAGTGAGTGTGTCTGTCCGTCTGTCTGTCTGTCTGTCTGTCTGAGTGAGTGAGTGAGTGAGTGAGTGTGTCTGTCTGAGTGAGTGAGTGAGTGAGTGTGTCTGTCTGTCTGTCTGTCTGAGTGAGTGTGTCTGTCTGTCTGTCTGTCTGTCTGAGTGAGTGTGTCTGTCTGTCTGTCTGTCTGAGTGAGTGTGTGTGTCTGTCCGTCTGTCTGAGTGAGTGTGTCTGTCTGTCTGTCTGAGTGAGTGAGTGAGTGTGTCTGTCTGAGTGAGTGTGTCTGTCTGAGTGAGTGTGTCTGTGTCTGTCTGAGTGAGTGAGTGAGTGAGTGTGTCTGTCTGAGTGAGTGTGTCTGTCTGAGTGAGTGAGTGAGTGAGTGAGTGAGTGAGTGAGTGAGTGAGTGAGTGAGTGAGTGAGTGAGTGAGTGTCTGTCCGTCTGAGTGAGTGAGTGAGTGAGTGTGTCTGTCTGTCTGAGTGAGTGTGTCTGTCTGAGTGAGTGAGTGTGTCTGTCTGAGTGAGTGAGTGAGTGTGTCTGTGTCTGTCCGTCTGTGTGTCTGAGTGAGTGTGTCTGTCTGAGTGAGTGAGTGAGTGTGTCTGTCTGTCTGTCTGAGTGAGTGTGTCTGTCTGAGTGAGTGTGTCTGTCCGTCTGTCTGAGTGAGTGTGTCTGTGTCTGTCTGTCTGTCTGTCTGTCTGTCTGT
>CM049403.1:33660000-33662500 GCA_026929865.2 Hyperoplus lanceolatus | reverse complement strand
GTGTGTGTGTGTGTTGTTGAGCTTCATATAGGAGTGTGTGAACGTCCCTGTGTGTGTGTGTGTGTGTGTGTGTGTGTGTGTGTGTGTGTGTGTGTGTGTGTGTGTGTGTGTGTGTGTGTGTGTGTGTGTGTGTGTTTCTTTGACATGTCAGCACCTGTGTGTTGTGTCTCTCTAACCTGCAAACACAGAGGATGACTAAGGTCACACGTATGCATTCTTCTGTTCAACTACTCACGTCAAACCAGACCTCATTCATGGCCTTAAGCTAAATGTAGGTGCTGTTTGTGTGTGTGTTAGTTTACTAAACATATTTATTGAATAATTCTATCATCATAAATCAAAACTATATTATTTTGAGGAACCTGGAACCAAACGTTAAGACTAGAATATGTTTGTAAACCAAACTGTGGGCCCTGCTGCTGTAAACAACAACAACAGTGAAACAGTAACTTTTCAGGAAGCTTTCTAACTTCAAACAGTGTTCCAGGGATCTACATTTTCCCTGTGAGGAAAGTTTTGTTTATTCAGTTATGAGAATAAACCTTAGAAAATGTTTCACTTCTCTGACAAACACAAAGTTACACACTGCACCTTTTAAAATGGATGTACAAGTACAATACGATTAATAAAACTATGGATTTTAAAGATAATTTTGAGTCCACTTCACACTGAAGTCCAACTCTCTTTATTTGCCAGTCAGGAAATAGCGACACACTGAGCAAGTCACTGCAAGGCCAAAAAATGTGAAAGACAATACGTGTGTGTGAAGAGGAGGAGGGGGGGGGGCTGCTGTGTGAGTGAGTGAGTGAGTGAGGGAGGGAGGGAGGGAGGGAGGGAGGGGTGGAGGGAGTGAGTGAGTGAGTGAGTGAGTGAGTGAGTGAGTGAGTGTGTGAGTGAGTGAGTGAGTGAGTGAGTGTGTGAGTGTGTGAGTGAGTGAGTGAGTGAGTGAGTGAGTGAGTGAGTGAGTGAGGGAGGGAGGGAGGGAGTGAGTGAGTGAGTGAGGGAGTGAGTGAGTGAGGGAGGGAGGGAGGGAGGGAGGGAGGGAGTGAGTGAGTGAGTGAGTGAGTGAGTGAGTGAGTGAGTGAGTGAGTGAGTGAGTGAGTGAGTGAGTGTGTGTGTGAGTGAGTGAGTGAGTGAGTGAGTGAGTGAGTGAGTGAGTGAGTGAGTGTGTGAGTGAGTGAGTGAGTGAGTGAGTGAGTGAGTGAGTGAGTGAGTGAGTGACGTCACATCGACGAAGCCTCCGTATGAAAACAAACGGGGATGAGACGGATATAAAAGCAAGAGGCAAGATCAAGGCGCAATGTTATGATGAAATAAGAGAGTAAAAGTATGTCCCAATAGTATGCCTACTGCATCCTAACTAGATTCTTTTATCGTCGGATGTAGAATAGAGAAAAGAAAGAGTATGCGATTCGGAACGCAACCACAGGTACTTAACTCAGCGCTGTAATGCTTCCGGAATACACAGGAGACATGTTCTAAAGCAGGAAATGGTCTGAGCCGAGAGAACATGGTTCAATAACCATCTTTCACTGAGCCCACAGCTATGTAGATGTGTGTTTGAAGCTAAGGCTGCTACAGATGTGTGCGTGCGCGAGTGTGTGTGTGTGAGTGAGTGTGCGTGCGTGCGTGTCTTTTTGTCGCTGAGAGAGAGAGAGAGAGAGAGAGAGAGAGAGAGAGAGAGAGAGAGAGAGAGAGAGGGGATCATTTAGAAATGAGACAGCAAAGATATTCTTAATTAATTCCTCAGCCCTAGATGTGCGTCACCATCCGAGAGCCTTTATGGAACAATAACAATAAATCAGTCTATAGGACACGTCTTTACGAGCTGCAGAGCCTGTCTCACACACACACACACACACACACACACACACACACACACACACACACACACACACACACACACACACACACACACACACACACACACAGGTAAAATAAGATCATGGCGTTCTAGATTTTTGCTGGCTTACTTTAAAAGTTGAGTCAGTGATTCTGGAGAACGCTTGTTGACAAAATCACTTTGTCAAAGTCAGTGAATATCTCCTCATGATCCACTGTCTGTCCTGTCACTGTGTGTTAATACACAGCCTGGGCTCTGTCCTGTCACTGTGTGTTAAAACACAGCCTGGGCTCTGTCCTGTCACTGTGTGTTAATACACAGCCTAGGCTCTGTAAACTGGTATGTAAACAAGGACTGTTGAAAGAAAGGGGCCCACCATAGTTAGCAACATGCCCACTTACAGAGCCTATGCTGTGTATTAACACTGGATTGTTTTTCAGTGCACACACACAGTATGGACAGGTAATGTTTTGAATTTCTGCTGACCTTACTTAGTGTTGACACTGCACATAACCTGCATACAGGCAAGACTGATAAAAATACCACATGCATTTTTAACCTTTATTTCAACAGGTAAATCCCATTGAGACCGAAGACTCTTTTACAAGGGAGACCTGTTTTCCTTTCCCACGTTACCATTCACACACACATTCATAC
>CM049403.1:33645000-33647500 GCA_026929865.2 Hyperoplus lanceolatus | reverse complement strand
TCCATTAAGTAATGTAGAGATGAAGATTGAAGAAAAATCCAGACTGGTCTCTTTGATTTTTCCCGGGGCGGGGGCTGTATTCTTCCTGTCATGCTGTGCTCTCTGTGGCCACACTAGTCTGTGTTGCAGTGGCCTTGGTGTACGTGGGAACAGAGTATTTGGTGAGGATAGATTTGAACTGTTCCAACATGGCGTCGGTCCTAACACCGGTCGGGTCGAAGTGCGTCCGACTCACTCTGAAACCGGCTTCTGTGAGGTACTGGAGGAACTTATTCAACCTGGTGAAGAGACAATATGAGAAGGTTAGACAGGCAGGCAGGCAGGCAGGCAGACAGACAGGCAGGCAGACATACAGACAGACAGACAGACAGACAGACAGACACACAGACACACAGACAGACACACTCTCACACACAGGTACTGGATAAACTTATTCAACCTGGGGAAATACAATATGAGAAGGTTAGACAGACAGACAGACAGACAGACACTCTCACACACACACAGACAGACAGACACTAAGACATATACACACACGCTCTCTCTCACACACACACACACACACACACACTTTACATCACTTTCACACTCAGGTACTGAAGGAACTTATTCAACATTGGAAGAGAAATGATTAGAAGGTTACTATCAGACGGACAGATAGGCAGACAGACAGACAGACACTCTCAGACACACACACACACACACACACTCTTAGACAGACAGACAGACATACACTCTCACACACATACCCTCTCTCTCACACACAGTCACACATTCTCACACACACACACACACACACACACACACACACACACACACACACACACACACACACACACAGTCACACATTCTCACACACACACACACAGTTTTGTAATATGGCCCCTGGTAACCTATGACCCAGACAGAGCCACTCACTTGGGCATGTTCATGCCTCGGAGGCTGTGGTGGATGATGAAGATAGGACTTTTTTATTTTTTATTTTAGACTTTCCTATTTTAACTTAGGACTTAAAAAGTATCTACGAGGAACTTTTAAATATTTCTGAAACGGTCTCATTTCTCCTCTGATGATCATCAATTACATGTAACAGCAAACGAGACCATCAGTGCAAAGAATGCTATTTTTATATAGTTTAGTAAAAACACTACTGCTTTTGCCCTAGAACCAACAAAACTTGAAAGTTCCTCGGAGCATCTTTAACATAGGACTTTGAGATAGGAAGGTTCTTTAATATGGCCCCTGGTAACCCATGACCCAGGCCCCCTCCCCGGCCGGTTTACCCCCAGACAGAGCCACTCACTTGGGCATGTTCATGCCTCGGATGCTGTGGCGGTGGATGCTGTAGTAGAAGGCAGGATGCTCCATAGACACATCACTCTTTAGCTTCTTCACCACACTGCCACTGTCCTCCCCTGACTTCCTCTTGCCTGTGAAACTCGAAAAATTAGAATATCGTGCAAAAGTTCATTTATTTCAGTAATTCAACTTAAAAAGGTGAAACTAGAATATTATATAGACTCATTACATGCAAAGTAGTGACATGTTTCAAGCCTTCGTTTGTTATAATAGTATTTATTATGGCTTACAGCTTATAAAAACCTCACATTCAAAATCTCTGAACATTTTAATAGGACATAAAAATCAATAAAAAATACATTTTAAAAACAGAAATGTCGGCCCTCTATAAAGTATAATCATCCATATGTACTCAGTACTTGGTTTGGGCCCCTTTTGCATGAATTCTTGCCTCAATTCCAATTCATTTTCCATGATATTCTAATAATATGAGTATCACCTGTATTGTTGTATTGTTTTATTTCGGTCCATGACCAGAAAGATATAATACAAACACCGATCAATAAAAAAAAAAAAAAAACAATGGCCGAAAAGGGTGTAGGAAGAAGTTGAGGCTTATTATGCCTCTTAAAGCTGGGGTATATGATTTCTGATTGGTCAAACTTAACATGAGCTGTACACTTTGACCAATCAGAGGGAGGCTCCGATTCTCTGTTCTTATTGGCTTGTTGGGACTGTCCATTCACTTTGGCACGACGTTGTTGGTGTAGAGCGTGTCAGGGAGGGACCATAGGGGAGGGACCAAAGAGAACAAGTGGAGCGGTTGAGGTATTTGGATTCGAATCTCTATCCCAACTGCTATTTTCTCCCCCAAATCCTCCACCCCAGCTCTTAAACACATACAAAGAAGTATTTTTTTCCTGTATAGCATCTTTATTGTAAAAACAAAGTTGGGCTTTGCTGCACTCTAGTGGACAGGAAAGGGAGTTACATGTTGCTTTTTCTATTTTGCCTTTTTATTTCTCAACCTGCGTTCCAGGTTCCAATTCTATCACTAGCTTTGACTGTTAGCGTTTAGCTTTGACTCACCGGACTGATCGGCTGGGCCAGACTCCTCTCCACTCTGTAACGTCTTGATGACAACGCCACATTCCACTACAGAGAGACAGACAGACACAGACAGACAGACAGACAGAGAGAG
>CM049403.1:33637500-33640000 GCA_026929865.2 Hyperoplus lanceolatus | reverse complement strand
TGATTGATTGATTCAGCTGAACAAATGTGCCTACAGGTGCATGTAAAAACAATTAAAATATTGCAGAAAACACATTTCATCTACTTCCCCATCCCCATTCATTTAATATATATTAATTTTTATATATTACATATTTCATTTCAGTTTTCTCTGTTCATTATAAGTTATCCTTGTAATCGTGTTTATTGTGTATGCTCATCGTCACCTTAAACGAGGGAAACCTCAGTGTCTGTCCAGTGAAAATAAAGGTTAATGATTGGATGATTGACTGTATTGATTGATTGATTGATTGATTGATTGATTGATTGATTGATTGATTGATTGATTGATTGATTGATTGATTGATTGGGTACTTAGCTGTTACTTATTCTTATTTTCTACGATTCTTCTTATTTTTATTTTTTGTTATATTTATACATTGTTTGTATTGAAGCTGACTCAGGGAGATTCGCACAGGAATCCCAATGCACTTGTACTTGTACCTGTGCAAATGGCAATACATATATTCTATTCTATTCTATTCTATTCTATTCTATTCTATTCTATTCTATTCTATTCTATTCTGATCTGATCTATGTCTCTACAAGCTGTCTAATAGAGAAAAAAATGCAAGAAAAAAATTTAAGAGAAAAAAAAAAGTAAAAAACGTATTTAAGGAAAATCTCACCATCCAGTGCGTCCACTGTGCTTCAAAATGAAAACGAATGAAAATTAAAATGCCAAAAAAATAACTTAACAAACTAAACCCAAACGATTAAAACATAAACCCTCACCATCGCGTGCGTCCACCATGTGTCCGTGCTTGAGGAAGACCCTCTCTTCACACCACTGGCAGTGCACCAGCTTACGGAGCTTCTTGGCCGATTCGTCTGCCTGTGTCGGGCCGCGCAGAACTCTCACTACCACCAAGACGAAATGCTCCAGAGCCACGGCTAACAGCACCTCTATGCCTTTGTTACAGCGCGCAGCCGCTCTGGATGAATACACAGGGAAGAATAAGGGTTTAGGGGTTAGTACACAGTAAAGAATAAGGGTTTAGGGGTTAATACACAGGGAAGAATAGGGGTCCAGGGGTTAATACACAGGGAAGAATAAGGGTTTAGGGGTTATTTTCAGGGTTCCTACAACCTTTTAAGTGTAAAATTCAGGTACTTTTCAAGCAATTTCAAAATTAAAGTTCCACTTTTTCTAAGGAGCCTGAAGGTTTAAATGTATACAGGTGCATCTCAAAAAATGTATAACAATGAAATGTTCTTTTTTAGTGTAATTTAATTCAAACAGCAAAACATTCATATATTTTAGATCCATAACACATTAAGTGAAATTAATCTAGAATGAAAAATACTTTTCAGAAGGTTGACATTTCTTTTTTAAATATTCAAATATATTGGATTTTTTATTTCATGAGCTGTAATAAGCCTTCATCATCATCATCATCATCATCATCATCATCAACAATAAAACCAAAGAAAGGCCTGACATCTTTCACTTTGTGTAATGACTCTAGAGTATATGAAAGGTTCACTGTTAGAACAGACTTTTGGTAAATGGTAAATGGACTTGTATAGCGCTATATCTCCGTTTATCACAGACTCAAAGCGCTTTACATTGTTTTTTGTACACATTCACCCAGTCACACACTAGGGTGCTAAGCTAACTAAGCTAACTATCGGGAGCAATTCGGGGTTCAGTGTTTTGCCCAGGGACACTTCGACATGTGGCGGGGAGACGGGGGATCCAACCTCCGACCCTGTACACCAGAGGCGAGCTTCCTACCCACTTCGCCACTGCCGCCCCGTAAAATATTATGATATTACATTTTTTGAAGATGCACCTGTATATTATAATAAATGTTTTCCTCAAAGCGGCCCTCATTCTCCTTCAAACAATACGACATAAACCTATTTAAATAAATAAATATTAATCTTCCTACCTGGCGACAGTGGCCACCACCATGCGAGAAGCCAGCTCCTTGTAGTACTCTGTGCGTATGATGTGGCAGCCGTAGTGTCTCAGTGTGACGTTGGGAGCTTTGGAGTAGAGCGAGCCGGTGTCTGTGGACGTGACGGAGATAATTCCCAGGTTTCTCACGTTCCTGAAGGCAGCATCCAGGTAGTTCACTGCCGTACCGTAAGGGTCCAAGTGACTGCAAGACATTAAGAGAGGAAATTATTATTATTATTTGATCATACAGGCACGCAGAAGAACATATACGCCTCTGTGGGTGTGTGTGTGTCGTGAGCGAGACATCCACCGTAGTTCTGACGGTGTGTGTGTGTGTGTGTGTGTGTGTGTGTGTGTGTGTTTTCAGCATCAAGGTAGTTCACTGCTTTACTGTATGTGTCAGAAAATATTATAAAGGTATCAATGAGCTACATCGATCACAAACCAGATCCAACCTTCATACTCACAGACAGGATCATGGGAAAGATTTGCCTTTTGCCATTTTAGTTTTATTTCTGTTCTGTTTTTGTTATGTTTTTATTTTCATTTATTTTTG
>CM049403.1:33555000-33635000 GCA_026929865.2 Hyperoplus lanceolatus | reverse complement strand
AGAGCTCCATCTAGCTAACAAAGCATTATCCCCCAACATAAAAAACACAATTCACGGAGAAAATTACTGCGGAACATTTACATTGCGGGCTGCAGCCTGAAGTTACTGTCTAACTGTCAATATGCAGCCAAACATACTCACGTCGTCTTGACTGGATTCCTGTCGGACATTAACCATGACTCCTGTGTTCCCTGCTCTCCTGATACATGCAAAGTCATGTTGAAAAAGTATTCCATTGTTTTCTGAACGAGTAGCAGCCCTGTTTGTAGACGTCTATCCATCAAAACTATGACGTAGATCCTTAGCAACGGTCATTATACCCTTGACAGCGGTCTTTCAATACGGCCCTCTTACTGCAAGCTCCAGCACTTCTGCTCTCAATTCACCAGCCAGTGTTGTTGTTGTAAAGCAGCTGACCGGCGCGGCGCTAAATGTTTACGTCACACCTGACGCTGTTTACAAGCACCTCTTTCATTCCGGAGCGCTGTGTAAAAGGGACTACTGATGCGCCAGCAGGCCGGCGTTGCTTGGTTCTGTGTAAATAACACAGAAGCAAGCAAAGCCGGCATTTTGGAGTGATGTTGTTCCGTCAATATGCCGCAATCTCTGTGTAAAAGGGGCTAGTGTGTGTGTGTGTGTGTGTGTGTGTCTTACCAGGCTCCTCACACATGGCCTCGGAGCTGCCTGTGTAGCTGGCCTCGGTCTCTCCCTTGTTGACGTGTCTCTTCAGGTGGCTCACCATGTCCGTCTTCCTGGCGATCGTCACTGAACACACCACACAGTGATAGTGGGCCACATGTCTACCGGACGCCTGGGAGCAACAATGAAGGACACATTTAAAATGAGTTAAAACAAATGTGTTTTTCTTTTAAATAATAGATTAAAAGAAAGAAATTAAGAGTTGAAGAAAGAAATATAAAATTTAAAATTAAGAATAAAGAATATCAATAAAGTTTCAAGAAAAGAAAAAAAATAGTAAAAAAAATAAATAAAAATAATAACTTCGAAATCAAGAAAAAAAAATAAGATTATTTTTTTCAATTGATACTCAAAAAAAATGTTTACAAAAATTAAGAATATACCGTAGTTTTCGGCCTATAAGCCGCGACTTTTTCCCCGTTTTTCGACCCTGTTGTTACACAGCACAGTATATGTTCTATAGCTACTAGGGATGGCCGTTAGTAATCGAGTACTCGAGTACTCCTCGTTTCAAATGATCTCGATTGGTGGATGAGGAAAATCGTTTTTTGTTTTTTTTAGTGTCTGTAGCCTTTAGGCCGGCGGGCCGCCCTTATTTTAAAATGTTATATACGTGTACAAAACGGCACAAAACGGATAAAATAAAGTTTAACAAAATTAAATAGTTTGATCCAAGTTACATAAACTAAGCGCTGTGTCAAACAGCAACCGCAAATAACTGCCACCTCTGTGCAGAGCAGCCAGTGTGTGGTCTCCACAGCACGGCAGAGCTGAATGCGTTGCTGGAAAACTTGGAAAGTCACGTAAAGAAGCCAAGCTGACTTCGGGCACATTCGAGCAAACGACAGTTAAGAAGCCTTTATTATGGAATATAGGATTGAGATTCAAAAGCCGACCGGTGCAACGTTCCGTTAACGAGGAATTAGTCGCGGTAATTAGTCACGGACACGGAGTGGGCATTACGCGGTTGGATGCGCTGCGTTCTAAACATTTAAAAAAAGTTTAACGAGGAATCGATTGATCCTCGAGGAATGCAAGCGATCACACGAGTAGTGAAAACACTCGTGTCCATCCCTAGCTATTGCACTAAATGGTAACACTTGAGTACGTTATGCAAATATGCAACTTGTTTGTTGAAATGTTAATAAATGGGAGCTTCCTCAAGCAGCCATCTCTTCCCCGACAATCCCCTCTGTGCACGAACTCTTACATATGGTAATTAAACATTATAACACCTGTGGCTTATGGTCCAGTGCGGCTTATAGGCCAGAAAGTACGGTAGTAAAAAAATTAAGAAGTGTTGTCATTACCTGGTCTCCACTGAGGCTGGGCTTGAGGTTTCTGCACGGCAGGTGACAGATACACATCCTCTGGCCTGTTGAAACATTACAAGGTAGGATTTCATTACTGTACATCTCCTACTTTTTGTTACACACACACACACACACACACAAGGCAAGGCAAGGCAAGTTTATTTCTATAGCACAATTCAGACACAAGGCCACTCAAAGTGCTTTACAGGGGCAAGATAAGAATACATAAAACACATTATAAAACATTTAAAAGCGAATAAAAGAAGCAAAAAAGCAAATAAAAGAAGCAAATAAAATGAAAATAGAAGCAAATAAAATGAAAACACACAACACACACACACACACACACAAACACACACACACACACACACACACACACACACACACACACACACCTTCAAACTCCACGTAGACTTTCCAGTGCAGGTTCTGCAGATGTCGCCGCAGCTTGTGACTGTAACAAGCTTTGAACTTCTCCTCGGGACACAAAGGACACGACTTACGACCGGCTGAGGAGAGAAACACACACACAACACATACTTTCAATAATAACAATTTATTAAGTGTGGTTTATCACACAGACACACACACACACACACAGACACACGCACACACACACACACACCTTCAAACTCGTTCGAGACACTGCAGGTGAATATAGTAACATGAAACACTAATTTTCATTCTCAAATCATTTGTAGGTTATTTTATTGATCCATTAGTTCAAAGTTTGGTTTATCGGGAGCTCAGAAGGTGGCGTAGTGGATAGAGCGCGTACCATATCAGCTCCGGCCTTCGTTGCAGTGATTAGACATTTAAGAGATGAGAGCTTTTTTTTCATATTATGAAGTGCACTCACCACCATTGAGATCTACCAGTATCTCCAGACTTTCCAGTTTGGTGTGGATGGAGACATGTCGCTCTGTGTGTAGAAAATAAGAAAAACTTGTTATTTTATCACCAAAAATCTCGTTGTTTTAGTGGGCTTTTTTCAGCAGATTATGGATTCTCTCTTCAGCCCAGATGTCAAGCAAACATAGGCATTCTGCTTTTAAAAAGGTGGAGTCAGTGATTCTAGAGAACGCTTGTTGTCAAAATCCCGTTTTGGTCAAAATCAGTGAATATCTCCTCATGATGCGCTACCTGTCCATACTGTGGTTGCGTTCCGAATCGCATACTTTCTACTATATAGTATGTAGAAAAAAGATTTAGGATGTCCCGATTCTTGTGGCCAGATTTAGGATGGTTAGAAGTACCCGGATGTCCTACTTCATGCGGCCAAGATTGTTAGTGTTGAAAAGTGCATCCTATTTGGGCGATTCTGACCCACAATCCAGTGCGCACGTGAAGTGACGTCACATCGACGAAGCCTCCATATGAAAACAAACGGGGATGCGACGGATATAAAAGCAAGAGGCAAGATCAAGGCGCAATGTTATGATGAAATAAGAGAGTAAAGTATGTCCCAATAGCATACCTACTGCATCCTAACTAGATTATTTTTATCGTTGGATGTAGTATGTAGAATAGAAAAAAGAAAGAGTATGCGATTCGGAACGCAACCTGTGTGTGTGCTGAAAAATTGGCTCTGTAAAACGGCTATGTAACAAAGGGTATGTAAACAACAGGGGCCAATCGTAGACGTGCCTGTTTACAGAGCCTAGGCTGTGTATTAACACTGGATTTATTTTTCAGCACACACACAGTACAGACAGGTAGCGGATTGTGATATTCACTGATATTGACAACAAGTTTCTCCAGAATCACTGACCACACACACACACACACACACACACACACACACACACACACACACACACACACACACACACACACACACACACACACACACGTTAATCACCAGAAGTTGTGGTTGAAGGTTTGTTGTCTGCAGCATCTTCCTGTGTGGTGGTCGTTGGCTCTGTTGCTACGGCAACTTCTGCATCTGAACTTTCACCTGCACAGGTAAAACACAGAGAAACAAAGGTGAGATTATGTGTTGAATTATTTTTTTTATTTTATTTTTTGGCATTTTCAAGCTTTATTAGACAGTACAGAGTTGAAATGGGGAGACAGAGAGAGAGAGAGAGAGAGAGAGAGAGAGAGGGAGAGGGGGGGGGGATGACCTGCAGTAAAGGTCCACAGGTCGGATTTGAACCCGCGACCACTGCAACGAAGGCCGGAGCCCAAATGGTACGCGCTCTATCCACTACACCATCGGAGCACCCCAAATAATTTTTTTTAAGATGATTTAATTTGGGCATTTTTCAAGCTTTATTGACTGTAGAGAGACAGAGATGAAATGTGTCAGAGAGGGGAATGACATGCAGAGAACGACCCGGGCTGGATTCTAACCCGGGTCTGCTGTGAAGAGGACAGACAGACAGACAGACAGACAGACAGACAGACAGACAGACAGACAGACAGACAGACAGACAGACAGGCAGACAGACATACAGACAGAGAGGGGAATGACATGCAGAGAACGACCCGGGCTGGATTCTAACCTGGGTCCGCTGTGATCTGCTTATTCTCATATTTCAAACATTAGTTATTTTGATGTTTTATTTCAAGCTGATGGTAAAGTTTCGTTTTCACTTCTAAATCAAAAGGTAAGGATCTATAGAACAATTTAGGTTAGAGTAACGACAATTGTGTGTGTGTGTGTGTGTGTGTGAGTAAATTAAGACCTTAATGTGTGTGTGTGTGTGTGTGTGTGTGAGTAAATTAAGACCTTAATGTGTGTGTGTGTGTGTGTGTGTGTGTGGTAAATTAAGACCTTAATGTGTGTGTGTGTGTGTGTGTAAATTAAGACCTTAATGTGTGTGTGTGTGTGTGTGTGTGTGTGTGTGTGTGTGTGTGTGTGTGTGTGTGTGTGTGTGTGGTAAATAAATTAAGTGTGTGTGTGTGTGTGTGTGTGTGTGTGTGTGTGTGTGTGTGTGTGTGTGTGTGTGTGTGTGTAAATTAAGACCTTAATGTGTGTGTGTGTGTGTGTGTGTGCATGGGGGGAAGGTAGGCAAAGAATAAAAAAATAAAAAATTGTTCTGGTTTTTGAAACTTGAACCAAACATGTTATTTTAACAAGTTCCCCAATAGACCCTTTCCTTCAATCACTACAGACTAGTGAGTGTCCAGGCACCCCACACTATATCCTACAAGTAGTTGAGTAAATGTACTTAGTTACTACTAGGCCTATGCAATGCAGTAATCATGTAGCATCACATTTCACTCGTGCAAACACAGTCTGTACGCTGTTCGCTGTTTGTTTTATTTTGCTCGTCCACTAACATCACCGTCTTTGTCCCGACGTTACACCGTAAATAAACCGTAAATAACCCGCCAGCTGATGGGCTCTGTAGTGCAGCTCCGTGGTGAGACCGTATCAATTCAAACGGTGTCTCAAATCCGCACTTTAAACCTACTAATAAACGCCGTATATTGAGCTTTTCCGTCGCCCATACTTAACTGTCCACGGCGGTCATATCACTGGCTCGCCTCGGCTAATGTTTGCCCATTGTTTACTGTTGACTGTTTGGGTCCCATGGCGGAGCTCCGTGCTGAGGCCTACTGCAGTTCAAAACTCACATTTCTACGTGTATTCACTTCACATCGCCTATGGTAGCCGGCGTGTTTTTTTATTCTACACTTTACGGTCACATATTTAGCGTTCAGGCGACAACGGAAAGCGATTTACTCACGTTTGATATCGACGTCCTCCTGGTGAAGCTCTTTCAGGTCGGCCATTACGACTCCTACTAAGCGACATGGACATACGCAGGAAATGGAAATGAGCTGCCGTAGCCGTACGTACGTAGGTTACGTAAAGTACGTACACATGCGTAGCTTTGAACGTGAGTGACGTAGGATGGATGGATAGATAGATAGATAGATAGATAGATAGATAGATAGATAGATAGATAGATAGATAGATAGATAGATAGATAGATAGATAGATAGATAGATAGATAGATAGATAGATAGATAGATAGAGATAGATAGTGTTTTCAATTGTCTGAAGTGAGCATGTTGTAAGTAAGACACAGGGGATGAGGGGAAATAACGATATAGGCCTATTAAAAAAAGTATCAACAACTCTTGCAGTTGCTATTTTAAGTCATTCCCACTTTTATATTAGGATATAACGTGTGTGTGTGTGTGTGTGTGTGTGTGTGTGTGTCTGTGTCTGTGTGTGTGTGTGTGTGTGTGTGAGTGAGTGTGTGTGTGACAGTGGTAGCTTTCATTTCTGCTTTTATGTCTTGAAGTTTTCCTTTCTCATTTACAACTTACAGTTTAATGTGATAAGTGTGACATACTATAAAATAAAACACATATTCTCCAAGGCAGCATAATACATGTATACACTATATTTAATATTATGTCATATTGCCTCATGTGTTTACCTCAAAGGGTTACTCAGAAAATAATGTTTAGAAATCTGGGCAGTTGCTAAATTAATGGGAAACTATGAAGCCATACAAATGTGATGTGGCATAAATATAAGGCTAGTTGAAATATCTCACTCACTGTCTGTTCTACTTCACCGGTGGAAATATGAAGGTGTATTGAACTCTGAGATCCTATTTAGCCTAGTATGTATAGGCCTACATGTGTAAACATTTTAGCAATCGGATCATCCTAGCCTGACAAAAGGCAGAAAGAATGTTTTATGGTCTCACTGTCTGACCCTACATTTTACTAATGTAACATCACACTAGTAAAAATGTAGAGTTATGATTAACAGGACAGCTGGGCCAAGGGAAGACAGAGGGAAGAAAAAACCTCATTCGTTATATTACAGCCTAATAGTGATTTTATAATGATAGAACGCAGGTTCCGTATGGGTGAAGTATTCCTTTCACGAAGGGCGTCTGCTGTCTTAACGGTTCAGATATTTAACTGTAGGTTTGAATTTCCCCAGAAACGGTCGGAGGCTTCCTTAAATTTCGTTTTACTTTTTTTTCTTAACTTTCGTTTTCCCTGCGTCAGGATGGAAGCCTCGCACTGTTCGCTCGACATTGTTCGCAAGGCTCAAACCTCATCAGAAAGTCGAGATTGTTCCTTTCATATCATCCGTCTTCTCTCATATTGTCCATAGGCTATCTGAGGGTCTGTGAATCGGACGTTCAAACTGCCTTTTTCCACTTCGCATGTAGTCGGCCGATCTGAAGCGAACAGTTCGCGATAGTTCGCCTCTCCAAGCCTTTTTCTTAGTAAACGACACACACACACACACACACACACACACACACACACACGCCGATAGAAAACCATCACATCTCTCACACCAAAGCACAGAGTAGCTGATAACGGAGATAACTGCCGAGGAAACAGCCTGATCATGAGGTGAGCTGCTGCGTCTGCATGTCATATCTTTATTGAGGTCAGAGATTAGTTTTATTATTGTTTATTTTATGACTTATTATGGCGTCCCCAGAGACCGACATATTCACAGTGTCAATACTAGAAGGTAATGACGATGTTTATATTCATTTCAGCCACAGAATTTTTTTTAAATAACTATTAATTGATTATCATTAGGATTCGTAAAAGTCCTGGTGGCTATTCAAACGTTACAAATTAAATTAGGCTACAAACGTTTAACTTTTACCCTTTTGTTTGTCTTTTTAGATTTCCTTGTTTAACCTGTCGCGGCAATGAAATACCAGTTTGTCTAGTTAGTGTGAGACTTGGCAATGAATTCCCAGTTGACACAATGTTAAAGTGTATGATAAAGATCGTTAATGCTTGAAAGCAGATTCATGAAAACAATCATCAATGGTAGTTATGTCTGAAGAGAAGCAGTCATTCTTCAGTATATATTGCAAACTGTATTAAAGCTGGGGTATATGATTTCTGATGTCTATTCACTTTGGCACGACTTTGTTGGTGTAGAGCGTGTCAGGGAGGGACCATAGGGGAGGGACCAAAGAGAACAAGTGGAGCGGTTGAGGTATTTGGATTCGAATGTCCATCCCAACTGCCATTTCCTCCCCAAATCCGCCACCCCAGCTTTAACACACAAACATTTGCATACATACTGTAATAGATTTGATCAGGATAATCATAATGAGCCATAGTAAGTAGACTGCATACTATCTAAGTTAGAAACAACCTGACTTTGTATAACACACATAGTCTAGATGGACAAATAGGTCCATGCGCATAGGGTGTCTTTTTTTTTGCAACCTGTTTTTTTCTAATCCTTGAAGTGTCTATTTTAAGATTCTGCCAGGTAACAGGCTGAACTAAGGGGTTTTCTGCCAGGTAACAGGCTGAACTAAGGGGTTTTCTGCCAGGTAACAGGCTGAACTAAGGGGTTTTGTGGTTTATTTTTAACAGTTTATTACACATTTACCAATTTCGAAAATGAAAACAGCAAAATTAAAGAAAGCAAAACTTTTGAAGAAAAAAACATACAGAGGCAAATTAACACATTTTTCCATATAATTCTGACTCAAGGAATTCAGTAAAATAGTTATTTTTAACATTTAAGTACATTTTCCCTGTTTTTCTGGACAAAAACATGGAAAAACAGCAAAACAATTATAAATGTAGTAAAAATGTAACTGTTTAGCAGTACCTAACTATTAAACTAACTATTTGTATCATCAAAAGCACAATTCCTTCATATATTGCACCTATCTGCTGGACTATATGACAGGCCCAAGACTCTAAATTTGAACCACATATACCTATTCCCTGGACTGTAGGGAGTAGGAATATGTAGTTCTTATCAAGATTCTAGGTTAGTTAGTTAGTTTAATAGTTAGGTACTGCTAAACAGTTACATTTTTACTACATTTATTAGTTTATTTAATAATAAAAAAATAAAATATAGATGTAATAAAAATGCTTTTGCTGTTTTTCGCTGTTTTCATTTTCGAAATTGGTAAATGTGTAATAAACTGTTAAAAATAAAACCAAAAATCCCCTTAGTTCAGCCTGTTACCTGGCAGAAAACCCCTTAGCCTGTTACCTGGCAGAAAACCCCTTAGTTCAGCCTGTTACCTGGCAGAAAACCCCTTAGTTCAGCCTGTTACCTGGCAGAAAACCCCTTAGTTCAGCCTGTTACCTGGCAGAATCTTAAAATAGACACTTCAAGGATTAGAAAAAAACAGGTTGCAAAAAAAAAAGCCACCCTATGCGCATGGACCTATTTGTCCATCTAGACTATAGGGGGCAAAACCCCTTTTTTTTAAAAAACAGACATGCAGCGTTGAAAAAGGTTGTTCACCAGAAATGATATCCAGGACCTTCCAGGATCCCAACCTGGGTGGACAACCTGGTCAACTAGCTGCTGGAAAGCTACAGGGGGCCGAAATCAGAACCACTGTTTAAGCGAATGGGGGTGGGCAAATAGGGAATTTTTTTAAACTTATAGATAACATTATGAAACTTTGCAAGTTGATTACTGACATTAAAACAACAACTTTTTGTATTACAGTATTTTCCAAAAAGTTTGAATAAATATGAAAAATCATCAATAACTTACTAATGATGCGTACATTTGCATATCTGCAAAGCCCCAAAATCTAGATGTTGGACAAAAGCAGAGTCAATTTGTTTTTAAATGTTTAAAACAAAACAAGAGTCCAACTGCCTGGAGCCTTTCCTAATCACAGTACAAATTTGATCAATAACCCATAGAAAATGAATTTTCTACACTGTTTTTTCCAAGGGAATGTCTAGCCGTTTCCTAAAATAGCAGCTGGAGACTCCAGAAGGACACTTTTGGTCCATGGCACATGAAATGTAACTGTGTAAAAAATGTATTTTCTATGGGTTATTGATCAAATTTGAACTGTGATTAGGAAAAGCTTCAGGCAGTTGGACACTTGTTTTGTTTTCAAAATTTAAAAACAAATTGACTTTGTTTTCTTCCAACATCTAGATTTTGGGGCTTTGCAGATATGCAAATGTGCGCATCATTAGTAAGTTATTGATGATTTTTCATATTAATTTAACATTTTTGGAAAATACAGTAATACAAAAAGTTGTTGTTTTAATGTCAGTAATCAACTGGCAAAGTCTCATAATGATATCTATGAGTTCAAAAAATTCCCCATTAGCCCATCCCCATTCACCCCCATTCACTTAAACAGTGGTTCTGATTTGCTATGTCGGCCCGCTGTAGCTTTCCAGCAGCTTGTTGACAAGGTTGTCCACCCAGGTTGTGATCCTGGAAGGTCCTAGATGTCATTTTTGGTGAACAACCTTTTACAATGCTCCATGTCCATAAAATCACTTTGCCCCCTGGGTAACAACTATAAGGTCAAAACATCTTGAGTTAGATTACTTGTATGAAGATTCACAATTTATGGCAATATAATATATAATCCAACAAAATTGGAAATGTGACCACATATTTAAGAAGAGCCATCCATTTGACTCATCCTGTAAAGAAGGGAGAAACATGGAATAAGATATAAGCACATTTAAGCTCAAACAACTGTGTTTTGTCTTTTAAAGTAAACTTTCCATGATCAAGGTTTTTTGATTACTGTGTCGGAACACTTATAGACAAGTTTGAAAACATTTGACACATGTTTTAGTGCTTTAGAATGCTACATTTTGAGTCTATACAGTTAGCACGATGTCAGCCCTAAACTGCTGCATCATGCTAATTACCCAAAATTCTGGGGTTGGGGTGATTTGTGCCAAAGGACCTAGGTGAGTTATAAGTAAGTAAGTAAGTAAAATATATTTATAAAAGCACATTTATGACAGTTTGCACTGTCCAAAGTGCTGTACATAGTGCATTCAGTAGGTAAACAATGAAGGTAAAATAACAGTAACCAAAATAAAAGATGTAAAGCCCATACATCCACATAAACACAGATAGTAGTGCAGAGGTAAGATAGTTAATGGGCAGGAAACACCAGGGTGTACATATGGGTTTTGAGCCTTGATTTAAAGGCAGAAATGTAGGGGGAATCACATTTGTCAGGTGGCAGTTGGTTCCACAAGCACGGAGCAACTAGTGCAAAGTACATTTCTGAGAGTTGTGCCAGTGGCTGGCATGTCTGTATACGCTGGTCACCAAAAGAAAGTGATTGTCTACAGTAGCTCAGAAGAGACTGACATCTCCATTCCACTTAACGACACCACTGATGAGAGTTCAGATGGCCAGAAAGATGATGATGGTGACTTTGTCATTGTGAGCTTTGCAGGTAAAACCATTAGATCTGCTAGGCCTTGTTTAAGAAAAAGGACCTTCAATCTTTGTCAAATATTTACTTTATTTACTTTAAATACACCTTAAACATGTAATTGTCTTATGGATTGGTCTTGCATTACAGTTTATGAGATATATATATATCAATGGCACAATTTACCCCATGGTATTCTCTCTTGTGGAACAACTTACACCACATCGGGGGCAAGTTGTGCCACAAGACAACATTTTTTCCGAAAGCTATATTTCTTAAACAGTTTATTCCAGATCCAAAGTTTTTATTGCCAGGGATGCACAACACCCTGAAATATATGTACATATTTGAGTTGGACACATACTGTAACTGTCAAAGCCTCACTTTAAAATCACTTTGAGTAAAACGTGGTACATCTCACCCCACTCTCCCCTACATATATATATATATATATATATATATATATATATATACATATATATATAGGGGAGAACGGGGTAATGTGAGACACTTTTTACATTTGCTCCCCTCTAAGCGAGCTAAAATAATTTATCAGTCAAATTTACACATTTGCCATTAAGTCAGGATGTTTCCTAGAAATGGGCATTATCAGAATTTATTCAGGATGAAGGGCAGTGAAAATATGATTGTTTAAAAAAAAGTTGTCTTGTGTCTCACTTTACCCCAGCTGAGGGGTAAAGTGAGACACAAGTTGTTTTATTGGGATCATTCATTGAATAAAGACATATTACTTAGAGTCTATTGATGTTAAAGGTAACTCTCCTGTCCCCCACATACATACATGCCAAACCATGCCCTTGCTGACACCCCTTCAACCATCAACCCCCACCTCCAGCCCACATTGTCTTTTGTCTTATTCAAACTTGTCTCCTTGCTATCGCAAATATAATGGGTTCATTAAAAGAGTGTACAGACACTGTCTCACTTTGCCCCACAGCATTTGTCTCACTTTACCCCACTGCCACAATTTGAGAAAAAACTACCTCTCTCAGCAAATCAAGCTAATCTTCAGTTATCATCATCACATGGTTTCATATGTTGGTAGTTCATCAACATGTATGATATGGCGCTTTTCCACTGCATGGTATCAGCTCAACTCGACTCGACTCAACTCGCATTTTTGGCGTTTCCAACGCGAAAACATGGTAGGGGAGAGTGGCCTAAGTTGTGCAACTTTTCACTCAAAGTGATTTTAAAGTGAGGCCTTGACAGTTACAGTATGTGTCCAACTCAAATATATACATATATTTCAGGATGGTGTGCATCCCTGGCAATAAAAACTTTGGATCTGGAATAAACTGTTGAAGAAATATAGCTTTCGGAAAAAATGTTGTCTTGTGGCACAACTTGCCCCCGATGTGGTGTAAGTTGTTCCACAAGAGAGAATAACATGGGGTAAATTGTGCCATTAATATATATATCTCATAAACTGTAATGCAAGACCAATCCATAAGACAAATACATGTTTAAGGTGTATTTAAAGTAAATAAAGTAAATATTTTACAAAGATTGAAGGTCCATTTTCTTAAACAAGGCCTAGCAGATCTAATGGTTTCACCTGCAAAGCTCACAATGACAAAGTCACCATCATCATCTTTCTGGCCATCTGAACTCTCATCAGTGGTGTCGTTAAGTGGAATTGAGATGTCACTCTCTTCTGAGCTACTGTAGACAATCACTTTCTTTTGGTGACCAGCGTATACAGCCATGCCACTGGCAAAACTCTCAGAAATGTAATTTGCACTAGTTGCTCCGTGCTTGTGGAACCAACTGCCACCTGACAAGTGTGATTCCCTCTACATTTCTGCCTTTAAATCAAGGCTCAAAACCCATATGTACACCCTGGTGTTTCCTCCCCATTAACTATCTTACCTCTGCACTACTATCTGTGTTTATTTGGATGTATGGGCTTTACGTCTTTTATTTTGGTTATTGTTATTTTACCTTCATTGTTTACCTACTGAATGCACTATGTACAGCACTTTGGACAGTGCAAACTGTCATAAATGTGCTTTTATAAATACATTTTACTTACTTACTTACTTATAACTCACCTAGGCCCTTTGGCACAAATCACCCCAATCCCAGAAATTTGTATAATAAGCATGATGCAGCAATTTAGGGCTGACATCGTGCTAACTGTATAGACTCAAAATGTAGCATACCAAAGTACTAAAACATGTGTCAAATGTTTTCAAACTTGTCTATAAGTGTTCAGACACAATAATCAAAAAACCTTGATCATGGAAATTTTACTTTGAAAGGCAGAACACAGTTTTTTGAGCTTAAATGTGCTTATATCTTATTCCTTGTGTCTCCCTTCTTTACAGGATGAGTCGAACGGATGGCTCTTCTTAAATATGTGGTCACATTTCCAATTTCTTCCACGGTTTTCTAGAAACAAGGGGTTGCACAAATTCCAAAATGCACAACTTAGGCCACTCTCCCCTATCTGGTACCTCCTGCGGCTGCTTTTTTTGGTATCGCCTCGCTCTAGGTTCCAAGCGAGCTGAGCCGATGCTAAAAGGTGACGTCGGCAGACGGCCGGCCACTGATTGGCCAGAGACTATTGTCTGGCCAATCAGTGGCCGGCCGTCTGCCGATGCTTCTGATTGGCCAGAGACTACCGGCTTCATTCTGTTGTTTATTCTCCCCAACTCTCCGGGACTTTTGAGTGTATTTACCATGGTATTTACGCCGCGTGCAGCCTACTCTGACTCTCTGTCATTTGATTTGCATCACAGATCTGATTTTATTTTCCATATATTCGCTAAGCTCACCCAGTGTTGGTTGTTGGGGAAGTTACTTTTAACATACGAGAGGAGACATGTAGGGCAGCTAGCAGCTAGGCTAAATAGTAGCCAGCTGGGACAGACATGATAGCGAGCGAATACATTACAAGCCTCGGACTGAACTGATTACCTCAATAAAATATTCAGGCTGAGACACGGCTTGCATTTGAAAACACCTATCCTGAAACAAGCACTTTATCATGCCCGTGTTTACGTGCATATGGATGTACTTGACGCATCCCTACAGCTGACTGTGTGGCAGAGTCACACATCAGGACAACAACCATCCCTTTTAATGGCCCGTAGCAATATTCTTCTACATCTTTTAGCAAACAGCTACAAGGGGGGTATTTCTTAAACATTTTTCATCCGTGTTTTTGGCGGTGGGTTCAGTTAATAGTGTAACAACTGCTCGTAATTTCTGCTTTGCTCCGGAGTGGGCTTTCAGCCCCTTACGACAACCCCACGTTCAGGAGGTACTATTTGCGGTGGAAAACGACCAGTGCTGCTACCAAACCAAGTTGAACTGAGTCGAGTTGAGTCAAGTCGAGCTACATGTGCGGTGGAAAAGCGCCAATAGAAGCTTTTCTACCTGAAGTTGACAGCAAGAAAATGTACTTTTACATGCAAAAAATAAATTTTTGTGAAAATAACATGCTTACAATATCACCATGAGGTCCTATCTTTCATGGCCAAGGAGAAATGAGAGGGTCTTAAAAACATATATCTCACATGACCAACAATGTGTTCCATTGCTTAGATAAAGGGGGTGTCTCACATTACCCGATGGCTCACATTCCCCTGTTCTCCCCTACTGTGATTTTTTTTTTTTATTTATTTTTAATACATTTGCAAAAAGCTCAAACAAACTTTTTTTAAGTTGTTATTATGGGGTATTATGTGTATAATTTTGAGGAAAAATATAAATTTAATCTGGCGTTATTCCAGGCTGAAACATTACGCAATGTGAAAAAAGTGACGCACTGTGAATAATTCCGTATGGACTTTATCTGCTTACTTTTACCACAGTGCTCATGTTGATCTGCAGTCAAGTTGATTGCATTGTGCTTGCTGCTGCTGCTGCTGTAAATAAGCTATAGCATTAATGCATCCAGGGCAGTAATGCATTTCACTAAAAAGTATTACTTCATAAAAAAAATATATAGAAGAAAAATAATACAAAATTAATGCCGATGCCGATTATTCTGAAATATACTCTAATTAACCGATTTAATCGATCGGGCCATAATTCATTGCACCATAATCCATAATTCTTCTCATCCTCTGTTTTTCCACGATAAACAAACAATGTTCATCCTAACATAACCCCGATCATAATGTCCTGAACTACTGAAGATGTGTTTTAACATGTTTTCATTCTCCTTCAGTGCTGCAGAGAATCAAACGCTGAAGTCCAAACTGGAGGCCCTGCAGTGCCACTTCACCTGGGATCTGAACGAAAGCGATAACAAACTCTTCTGGCTCAGGGACAAGCTGGTGGACATCGGGACAGAGGAGGGAAACCGCTGGCTGGGTCACATCTACAACCTGAGGGGGTACATCCAGTACAAGCTGGGCTTCACCGAAGACGCCCAGAGCTTCTTCACCAAGGCTGCAGAGGCTTTCTGCAACATCAGAGAAGCAGATGAAGGTCCGTGGTTAGTGGTGAACTATGGGAACCTGGCCTGGCTGCACCATCTCCTGGGAGACCAAGGAAAGAATCAGGATTACCTGTCAAAGGTTGACGCCCTGATGCAGAAATACCCATCTCCACCCCAGCACGAGCTCCATGCAGAGACCTACGCTGAGAAAGCCTGGACCCTGATGAAGTTCAGCAGAGACAAACAGCTGCTTGCTGCAGATTACTTTGAGAAAGCCATCGGGATGCAGCCGGAGATGGTGGAGTGGCGTACCAGCCAGGTCATAGCGTTGGTGAGTGCTTCAAGGTACAGCACCACAGGGCTAAAGGATGAAATCCTGGAGAAAATGAGAATCGCCAAGGAACAGGATCCAGAGAACTTGTACCTCGCTGCTCATTATCTTACCCAACGATCTAAGAAAGGAGATAGAATTGATGAAGATGAAGTGCGTGAGTTAGCCAGAGAGATTTTGAGAAATCCTGTGAGCAGCTACGGTGGCATGAGAGCAGTTCTATCGGTTTATAGAAGATATTTACCTGTTGATGAGACCATTGCTCTGGCAGAGGAGGCTCTGGAAAACCATCCAGATGTGCGTTTTCTGAAGAAATGTGTCGCACTCTCCTACAAATGGAAGATCATTTTTTCCAGGGAGAGTCGCCCAGGGCAAAGCATGATAGAAAAAGCAATCCGTCTCCACAAGGAGGTGATCGCTCTTTACCCTAAGTCTTCACTTGTGAAGAAAATAGACCTCGCAAATATCTATGCAAAGAAAGATAAGGGCACAGCTGAGCAGATGTACCAGGATCTGCTGAGAATGGATCTGGAACCAGCAGACAAACAGGTGGTTTACAACAACTATGCAAGATATTTATTCTTTGATCGTAGGGATTACCGCAATTCAATAAAATATAACATGAAGGCGGCAGAGATACCACATCAATCCTTCTTTCGTGACAGCAGCATTAAAGCTCTGGAGAAAGTTAGGGACAGACGCAGGGACCCAATGTGGAGAGAAATACAGGAGTTTCTGGAAAACCTGCCAAAGCTGGAGTGTTTTTAACAGCACTGGTTCTTAATCCAGAAAGGAAATGTAGGTGTTGCATTACCTACCCAAATCTGTACATACTGATACATTAGATCGCGTGAAAATTAGGAAAAATAGCAGGAAAGATTAGTAAAAATTGCATCCAAGATTACAGGTCCAAAACAATCCAGCAAAAGTGGATTTAAAACATGAGATAGAAGATGCAAGACTGCCCTCTAGTGGGGATTCAGGTGTGGTTTGTCCCTTTGACATGCACAGTAGTTGAAGCATAGTGCCATCCTTAAGCCTCAGTCACATTATGATCGAAAACACACAGAAAAAGACACAAGTCATCTCCGGCAACCAATAGGAAGTCACCTTGACAGTTCACGATTGAGGGAATATTGTGTTAAACCATCAAATTTAATCTCTCTTTTTTTCATAACATACTTATAACCACTGTGTTTATTCAATTCCTGTTGTGTTGATTTTCTTTTCTTAAATATGTATTTCAAGTAATATGAGAAGATAATAATCTATGAAATCAGTTTAGTGTCTTTGTAAGGAAATAAAGGGTTCCTTAGTCTGTGGGGATGTTGGCTTGGGAATGTGCCTTAGGGTATTTTCATTCATTTTCATAGCTTCCATGTAAACATTGTGTTTATGTATTTAATATATTCCTGTTGGGTTGATTTTTCTACATGGCGCTGCATATGTTTTATAAGTTTATGATACTAGACTATGAAATGAGTGAACTTTGGAGTAGTGAATAATAAAGGGTACTTAGTCTTTGAAGACTTTGGGAATAGTCACTTTGGGGTGTGGTAGCTGAAGAGCTGCCAGTTCACCTCCCTGAGCAAGGCATTAAACCCCTAACTGCTCAGGGCAATGTGCTTTGGCATCTCTTCATTAATTTCATTAAAGTTTAGATTTTCAATAAGTTGTATTTTCATTATTTTCATAGCTTCCATGTTAACATTGTATTTACGTATCTACTATATTACTGGGGTTGTTTTTTCTTCCTTAGCTCTGTATAAGTTAAGATGAGAACAAAATACTTGTGAAAAATAAAACTGTCTGATAGTTTATTTGATGTATCACCTGAATATAATCAACACATGTAACTGACTGTTTGCACAGAAAGTATGTTTAGCTCTGTCTCAGTTGTACACAATTCTAATAAAGATACATTATGGGCACTAAGAAGTCGTCTGTAAATGTATTGTTTTGGTGGTTACCATGCAAGAAATACATGTACTCAACATGGTTGTGCAGGACTGTTCAGATTCAGATTCAGATTTTATTCGTCACATACACAATACATTGCAGTGAAATGTTCACAGTCGGCTCCATGCTAAATATACGCATAACAAACATAACAAAACAGTAAATACATTCAATATGTCAGGGGGTTATTGCACATAGTCTAAAGAGCGGGGGGTTACTTAAATATATATATATATATAGATATATAAGTGCAGTTGCTCAAAGTGCTTTAATCAGTGCCATTTAGATACCTGACAGCTTGGGGGTAGAAACTCTTCCTGAGTCTCTCAGTCCTTGCTGCCAGTGAGTGATATCTCTTTCCAGAGCGGAGCAGAGAGAATAGTCCGTAGCCTGGATGGCTGGGGTCTTTCAGGATGCTGCTGGTCTTGTCCTTGCACCGCTTGACGTAAATGTCTGCTAGACTAGGGAGTTTCCCTCCTACTGTTCATGTTGCACTGATGGACATCAATCAAACTACAACTATTGAAAGATAATGACAACATTATATTTGGGAATTTACGGGTGAAACTGACTTCTAGAATCAGGAGCATAGTCAACTATTCAAAGTTTAAGTTGTAAGGCAAGTCTCTTTCTTGCTTTAAATGTAAAATAACATCTGAAACGATTCAGAACACCAACATGATCAATTTGGGGTTGACTGTTCAGAGCCAGTCCACACACCTAGATTTTAGCATTTACCATCAATACAAGTTAAAACCAAAGACTTGGGTTTGGAGTTGAGGTTTTGTCACACACCAAGAAGCTCTGAATACATAAATTGGACATTTTTGCATGTTCAGCTGTCCTGTTGGTGAAGTGGCCATTGATAATCTCTCATTCAGAGTTTGAACCCCAGCAGGCTACAACTTAATGTATTACTCTATTTTATCTTGGGTTCTTTTGCAAACTAACTGAGCACACCCTTTATTCCACTGAATGTTTAACTTTATTATCTCTGTGGATGTGACAAATAAAAAACCTTGAACCTTGAGTTGGAACCGAGTGACTAGATACTTTTCATACACACTGCTGAAACCTGAGGCCTTTTTATATTTGTATTACTTTACAGAGAGATCAGAGAGACCAACATCTAACGTGGAAATCTCTTTGCAACAGTAAGATTTACAGGCAACATTTTGTGACAGTTTTATCAACGACATGATTTGACATGTGTTACGATAGTAGCAGTGAGGGCGAGAATGACAGTGTGCTGTGTGAGTGATGTCAGTGAGTGTGTGGCAGAGCAAGGAGAGAGCTGTAGAGTGTGCCAGTCAAGTTGGGCAGCGAATTAGACCGGCTGTTTGTTTGTTTGAGTGAGTGAGTGAGTGAGTGAGTGAGTGAGTGAGTGAGTGAGTGAGTGAGTGAGTGAGTGAGTGAGTGAGTGAGTGAGTGAGTGAGTGAGTGAGTGAGTGAGTGAGAGAGAGAGAAAACAGGAGTTAGCAAATGTAATTTCAAGTTAGTGTCAATAAGTTAAAATAAAGACAACTAGCTTCTCAAGACACGGTGGCCTCATCATTCCGTCTCATACTGCCAGTAAAAGTGAAGGGTGTTACCCCCAAAAAAGACATCCCGCCCTGGAGGGAAACCTCTCCCCTGAGTCAGGCTTCCTCAGAGGGTTAATATGTGACCAGGTGAACTGAGGAACTGAGGAAATGCAATATAATGAGTGTTATCAGCCAGGTTGGGTTGTCTCTCAGATGTGTGGCTGCATGTCACTTTCGAGGGAAACGAAAGTTAAGTCAGTTCCTTCCAAATCAAATCAAATCAGTTTTATTTGTATAGCCCAATATCACAAATAGACATTTGCCTCAGTGGGCTGTATGGGACATTCCATACAGTACGACACCCTGCCCTTATCTATCTATCTATCTATCTATCTATCTATCTATCTATCTATCTATCTATCTATCTATCTATCTATCTATCTATCTATCTATCTATCTATCTATCTATCTATCTATCTATCTATCTATCTATCTATCTATCTATCTATCTATCTATCTATCTATCTATCTATCTATCTATCTATCTATCTATCTATCTATCTATCCATCTATCTATCTATCTATCTGCCCTTACACCCTTAGCTCGGCTGAGAAAAAACTCTGAGTAAAAAACCCTTTATCGGGATTCCACGTCATGTTAAATGTTGCCTGGTGTCTCTGAAGGTGAATGAAGTACAACAGAGTAAATAAGGGCGGGACTGGTACAGACAGGGTGCATGAGGACACCATTACACAACCCTCCACCTGTAAATTTTCAGATAAGAAGACACTTATTGCTGCTGTTTCCACTGCAATGTGTGGAATGAGTTTCGTTTGCATCATAAACGTCACCTGGTCGCTCTATTTAAAGTGAAGCAGGAGCTGCACATCACTGATCTTGGGCCAGAAGCAAGAGCAAGAATCAGACAGAAAACTACTGAGTGAAGGAAACAGCAGGAAGATGAGGTGAGTTGCTGCTTCTGCATTTCATATATTTGAAGGAGTAAATAATGAGATTAATTATGATCTATCTTTTGAGCCCTAGTGCCTGACATGTTATGCTTGATCCTGAAAATGAATTTATTTATTTATGTTCCTCCTTTCTGAGTTCCCTGTCACCTACCAATATTTTAAAAGGTTGTATAGTTATGAGAGTTACTATTGATTACTTGTTTTTGGGAGCAGTCTGGTTATAGGTTGTCACAAATACAAGGAATTTTCTTTCATATTGTGGTACTTAAGGCTCTGACTCATTCCTTTGTTACTTTATACAGAATCAAGTGTTTAGACAATATAGTATATTATGGTATTTTGGTTCTTAACAATAAATGTTTTAAGAGAAAATCGAAATATCCAGAAGTGGAGAATTACAAAAATTAATCAATTACATTTTGAAAATTGAGCAGGTATTTATGGAGGATCCATTCCTTGGTTGTTATTCACAATTTCTCATTTTAAAATCAGAATTGTTCTTGTCCTAGAAGGCCACGAGCTTCTGTTATTATTCCCCAGGGTTTATTTGGGTCACGTGACAGTTGCAGAAATAAATAAAGGGGTAGGGGAATGATCAAATAGAAATAAGAAAATGAAACGTTTTTTAAAGATATGGTTGGATTACTGGGTGAGGAATTCATATAAAACTCAGAACTGATCATTCTTGTGCATGAAAGATTTGGAACTTAATAATTGATTCAGTTATATTCTTATTTTTATCTTTATCTCTTTTTGGAAAATGCATTTTTTTTATGTTATATTTAATGTCAATGTTATTTTCATTAAGTGCATTCCTTCTAGATAAATGTGAGAAATTAAATATATAACTACAATTAACAAAATAACATTAATGTGCCGTATACCAGAAAATATGACAAATAATAAATTAACAATAGCAGTGTGGCAAAATATAACAAATAAGAATTTAAAATATGTACAATATACCTATATAACAATCCTTTAGTTAATGAGGTCAGTGCAAGTGTAATGATTGCAGTTAGTAAAGTTGAGTCAGTGCAGGTAATAATAAAATAATTATAGATTTATAGCTGCTGATGATGATTTCTCTGACCAGTCATCACTTCGTAAACTACCTGATACTTGCGTCTTTATGAGGCAAAAGATTGGACTCTGGAGCAATGGAAAAGGGTTGTGTGGTCTGATGAGACCAGATTGACCCTGTTCCAGAGTGATGGGTGCATCAGGGTAAGAATAGAGGAGGATGAAGTGATGCTCCCATCATGCCTAGTGCCTACTGTACAGGCAAGTGTGTTTAGTATTTATGTATTGTATTATATATTTTTAAGTATGTTAGCTTTCTGAGGAAATGTGTGTTGTTATGTCTGTCTTGAAGCTGTTGTGGCACTGACATTTCCTGTGAAGGATTATTAAAGGATCTATCTATCTATCTATCTATCTATCTATCTATCTATCTATCTATCTATCTATCTATCTATCTATCTATCTATCTATCTATCTATCTATCTATCTATCTATCTATCTATCTATCTATCTATCTATCTATCTATCTATCTATCTATCTATCTATCTATCTATCTATCTATGTGTTGTGAGTGTACAGTAGGATCTGGGGTTGTTTCAGCTGGTCAGGTCTAGGTTCAGCAACCTTGCGTGCCAAAAAAGGTTATCAAAATGTGCTAGAGCGAATGGGTGCCGTAATGAAAAGGTAAAGCTGGTCCAACAAAATATTTGAGTGTGTGACTTTTTTCTTGGGCCGGGCAGTGTAGGCCTATAATATGTTACAAAGGTCAGTGCAGTTACTGAGGTGAAATTATTGAATTAAGTAAAAGTTGAGTCAGTGCAGTTATGAATAAAATATCTCTGACTAGTCACCACTTAGTACCCTACCTGGTACATACTTGTTTGGGACCTCGACCTGATACTTTTACATAGTGGTAAACCAAAAAATGCGAGTAGAGTAGAGCTGGCACCATGTAAAGGAAAAGCTGGCGAATTCACACACTATAACACAATCCAATAACTCTACATTCACATCTTTACTCACATCCCCTGAAGTTATTTAGTAACAAAAGGAGCCTGAGCCCGATAACTTACTGATGTTGTTTTCATTCTCCTTCAGTGCTGCTCATAGTCAACCAACACTGGAGTCCAAACTGGAGGCCCTGCAGTGCCACTTCACCTGGGATCTGGACGAAGGACCGTCCAAACTCTTCCGTGTCAGGGACGATCTGGTGGACATCGGGACAGAGGAGGGAAACCGCTGGCTGGGTCACATCTACAACCTGAGGGGGTACATCCAGTACAAGCTGGGCTTCACCGAAGACGCCCAGAGCTTCTTCACCAAGGCTGCAGAGGCTTTCTGCAACATCAGAGAAGCAGATGAAGGTCCGTGGTTAGTGGTGAACTATGGGAACCTGGCCTGGCTGCACCATCTCCTGGGAGACCAAGGAAAGAGTCAGGATTACCTGTCAAAGGTCGATGCCCTGATGCAGAAATACCCATCTCCATCCCAGCACCAGCTCCATGCAGAGACCTACGCTGAGAAAGCCTGGACCCTGATGAAGTTCAGCAGAGACAAGCAGCTGCTGGCTGAAGATTACTTTGAGAAAGCCATCGGGATGCAGCCAGAGATGGTGGAGTGGAACTCCAGCTATGTCTTATTGTTAAGGAATGATTTCAGGAACATCAAGAAAGGGGTGAAGGATGAAATCCTGAAGAAAATGAGAATCGCTAATGAACAGGATCCAGAGAACCTGTACCTCGCTGCTCACTACCTTGAGCAACGTGCAAAGAAAGAAGATAGAATTGATGAAGTCGAAGTAAGTGAGTTAAGCAGAAAGATTTTGAGAAATCCTGTGAGCAGCTACAGTGGTTTAAGAGTAGTTCTAGCGGTTTATAGAAACTATGTATCTTATGATGCAGCCGTTGCTTTGGTAGAGGAGGCTCTGGAAAACCATCCAGGTGAGCGTTATTTGAAGAAATGTGCTGCAATCTGCTACAAATGGAAGACCAGGGAGAGTCGCCCAGAGCAATCCATGATAGAAAAGGCAATCAGTCTCTATAAGGAGGTGATCTCTCTTTACCCTGAGTCTTCACTTAACCCGAAAATACACCTTGCACATATCTACGCAAAGAAAGATCAGGGCAAAGCTGAGCAGATGTTCCAGGATCTGCTGGAAATGGATCTGGAACCCGCAGAAAAACAGATGCTTTACTATCACTATGCAAGACATTTATTCTTTGATTGTCGGGAGCCCCACAATTCAAACAAATATCACATGAAGGCGGCAGAGATTCCGCTACAATTCTCCTTTCGTAAGCGGAGCATCAGAGAACTGGAGAAAGTTAGGGACAGACGCAGGAACCGAATGTGTGGAGAAATAGAGGAGTTTCTGGAAAACCTGCCAAAGCTGTAGTGTTTTTTAACAGCACTGGTTCTTAATCCAGACAGAAATGTAGGTGTTGCCATCACGTAAAAAAATATGTACATAGACATTTGGAACACTTTCAGAAAAGACTTAAGGTATAGATCACTTCATTAAACATAGTTAAAAGGAAGTGAGAAACTGCAGAGGCACTGATTGAGATAGTATAGTTTGGCCCTATTTGATACAGATACTTGGAGTAGCTTTTATTCCTGCAAGTGAATCATTCTAAAGTCAGTCACCTATTGCTGAAATAATGCAGAGAGACCTTGGAGATAAACGATGCAACAGTGCCCTCTAGTGGGGGTTTATGGTGCTGTTTGACCATTTGACAAGCACAGTAGTGGAAGCATAGTACATATAAGCCGCAGTCAGATTACTATTTAAAACACTGAAAAAGACACACATTTGAGACTTCATCAAGTCGTCTTGACAGTTGGCTTTAGAGGGAATGTTGTGTGAAACCATCAAGTTTAATCTCCTCTGCCAAAAGTTTAGATTTTGATCAGTTGTTCTTTTTCATAACATACATATAACCACTGTGTTTATTATATTCATGTTGAGTTGATTTTCTTTCCTTATATCTGTATATTTGAAGTCATATGAGAAGACAATACTCTATGAAATTAGTTTAGTGTCTTTGTAAGGAAGAAACTAGCAAGTTCAGATCACTTTTTCATGAAATCCATGTAAACATTATATTTACGTACTTACTATATTCCTGTTGGGTTGATTTTTTTTACATGGCGCTGCATATTTTTTTTAAGTTTATGATACTACACTATGAAATAAGTTTTAGTGTAAACTTTGGAGTATTCAAAATTAAAGATTCGATCAGTCTATGTGGGTTTTGGGAATAGTCACTCTGGAGTGTGGTACCTGAAGAGTGGCAAGTTCACTTCCCTGAGCAAGGCATTAAACCCTTAACTGCTCGAGACAATGTGCTTTGGAGTCTTTTCATTCATTCTCATTAAAGTTCAGATCACTTTTTCATGAAATCCATGTAAATATTGTATTAACGTATTTACTATATTACTGTTGGGTTGATTTTGTTTCCTTAGCTCTGTATAAGTTAAGAAGAGAACAAAATACTTGTGAAAAATAAAACTGTCTAGTAGTTAATTTGATGTATAACCTGAATATAATCAACACATGTAACTGACTGTTTGCACAGAAAGTAAGTTTAGCTCTGTCTCAGTTGTACACAATACTAATAAAGATACATTATGGGCACTAAAAGGTCTTCTGTAAATTGATTGTTTTGGTCGTTACTATGCAATAAATACATGTACTTGACATGGTTTTGCAGGACTGTTCATGTTGAACTGATGGACATCAATCAAACTACAACTATTGAAAGATAATGACAACATTAAATTTGGAAATTTACCGGTGAAACTGACTTCTAGAATCAGGAGCATAGTCAACTATTCAAAGTTTAAGTTGTAAGGCAAGTCTCTTTCTTGCATTAAATGTAAAATAACATCTGAAACGATTCAGAACACCAACATTTACATTTTCAGTACATGATCAATTTGGGGTTGAAAGTTCAGAGCCAGTCCACACACCTAGTTGTTGCATTTACCATCAATACAAGTTAAAGTTGGAGTTGAGTTTTTGTCACACACCAAGAAGCACAGAATACATAAATTGGACCTTTCTGGGCGTAAACCCCCCAAATAAACAAAAATAATCAATCAATAAACAAACCGGCCACTGCAATGAATGGCCCCAGGTGGTGGTCTCAACCCCCCCAATGTCAAACCCAAAGTTACTCTCGTGGCTGCTTATTTAATGCATATTCTATTGAAACAAATTTAAATTGCCTCGAAGTCTCTCCATAATACATTGTGGCATCACATGAATTTGCTCTTTAAACCAATAAGAAGTCATCTTGACCGTCGACATTGTGTGTAACAAGTGATGAAGTTAAATCTCTTCTGCCAAAGTTTAGATTTTGATCAGTTTTTATTGTTTCATTACGTATGTACTGTTTTGCTGTAGTGTTGATCTTTTTCCTTAGCTCTGTATAAGATTATATAAAATTTAAAAAAACATAATTTATGGAATTAGTTTTGCTCTAAACTTTGGAGTACAGAAAAATAAAACTGTGTAATAGTTAATTTGATATACAGTATAACCTGAATATAATCAGCAGATGTAACTGACGGTGCACAGAAAATATGTCAAGCTCGGTCTCAGTTGTACACAATACTATACTACTATTAAATATACATTATGTGCACAAAGAAATGTTCTGTATATCTTTGTTCTGGTGGTTACACTACAGTTTACATTCAAAAAATGTATCTTGACATGAGATTGGTTTGGGGTTACTCTATTGAAAGTGAATATTTACATTTGTTATATGTTTTAATTTCCACCTTTGAGTGAACATGAATGAGGACTGAATACATAGCTCTGTATAAGAATACCTTCAGGGAGAGAGGTAAACATTTGAAAAATATATTTTTCAGTTTAAATTTCAACTCTGTCAGGGCAATAGTGTGAGGCTGGATCTTGAATGGCTCACAGGGTTTATTAATGGTAATAAAAGCAAAACAACATGATGAGTATTATGAGCTTGATAGGTATGTGCCCACAGGTATGTGGCTGTAGGTTTCCCTTTGTAGGAAACAAAAGACAAGACAAGACTGAACTAAAGGCAGATTTTATGTAAGTTGATCAAAATGGTGTCTGTGTGGAGCAGGTCCAATGACCAGAATATCAGTTTTATCAAGTTAAAGGAAATTCATGATATCCAGGATTACACAACAGATGAAAAGGTCTCTTGATTTGGAGGCATCAACCTACTTGACAGTTTGACGGGGAAAATGAAAATATTTCAAATTGATCTTGACATGTGATTTCGTCAGAGTAGATTTAAATATAGATATTTTTTGAACTTTTAAGTGAGCATGAATGAGCACTAAAAACATACAACTGTTTAAGAATATATTCAGTGCACAGGTGAACAGGTGAAACATGTCTTTTTCAGTTTCAGTTCCTGTGAACTCTATCAGGGCAGAAGCGAGTGGCTAGATCGGGAATTATCCACTGGTTTATCAAGTGGTAAGCAAAGCATAACAACATGAGGAATGTTGTGAGCTTGATAGGTATGTGCCCACAGGTTTGTGGCTGTAGGTTTCCTTTTGTAGGAAACGAAAGTAAAGGCAAGACTGAACTAAAGGCAGATTATCACACAAATCTGTTCACATTGCTAAACACTCACCAGGAACAGTTTTCTGTTAATGTATTTAATTTAGTGATGAAGAATGTACGCCTAAAAAAAAACATTTATAACAAAGAGAGAATCCTATGCCCCTCCCAGAAATGTTCTTGTGCTATTTATATCTTGATTCATCACATATTTTAAGTTTCATTATGGTTATCTCAAAAACTTGCTCAACCACATCACCTTATTTAAAGCGAAGCAGAAGTGGGACAGGACTTATATTGTGCCGGTGATCCCAATAGAGCATCAAGAGCAGAAATCAACAGGACTCATATTCAGAAAACTACTGGCTCAAGAAAACAGCTCGATGATGAGGTAAGTTGCTGTTTCTCAATTTGATAAATCTTTAGAATTAAATAAGTAGAATACTCATCCCTTCCCTCTGAGCCACTGGCAATTTAAAAGTTGTGCTTTCTTATTTGTTTCTAACAATTACTTAGGCTATCTTTTTTCTTCTTTCTTTTTAAAGATTTTTTTTTGTCATTAGTCATTAGTCGTGTCACACACTGCCCTCTATAATGTTTGATTTAAAGTGTAACGGCACCCTTTTACTTGTTTTTTGAGATAGAAGCTGAATTAAATCACTATGTTGTTAAGGAACACTTATATGCTGGTGCTAACATTGAAAAAAATTGCAATATGTTAAATATCGGCAATTTAAGAAATGTTTTGTATTGTAAAACATTTTAGAACTTTACTAAGATTTGAAAAAAAAAAATTTCCATCGGGTTCGAAAAATGACGTACTACTGTACTTTTGGTACAGTAGTACGTCATCACGTCGCCGCAAAGCCGGTCACGCTCTGTACAGGTCCATGGCTGATCCATGAGCTACTACTGTTATACTGTCCCTCCAAGGATGTTATTTCGGGGGTTAACACACTTCACTTCTATCGGCAGTGTGTCTGCATTATCTCACACTGTATAACACACACACACACGGACCCGGACTTGTTCATTACTTCACTTGATTGACACACGCTACCGCTCGCTCGCTCGCACACACACACACACACACACACACACACACACACACACACACACAGACTGCCGCTCGTTCACTTGCGCAACTCGGTCTCCTAACACTACGATAGAAACACCCGCCAACAATTTAGAATAAGAAAGTCCTCCACCTCAGACGACCCATCTGTGTGGCATATGAGCTCACTGTGTAGCGACAGTGCCGTTAGACTTTGTGTCACTCGATATTTCAATGAAGTCATGTCATTAAGATCTTCCTGAGTGATAGCTAGCAGCTAGCCCCCTCCTTCACAGACACCGCGCGGCCCCCTCCCTCCCGAAAGTCGGCCGGCTGATGTCGGAATGTTTAAAAACAAAGGTTCTCAAACGGAATTCAGAATTCATGGTCTGAAAGCATTTTTCAAAATCGTGCAGTAGCTCAAACAGGGGGTGCAGTTACCCTTTAATAATTTATAAAAAAAAACATCAGCAATAAGAACCTGTCACGTGTTTCCTCAGTGGTAGGTAAGGCGTCTTTTTTTTCAAAGAACTTTTAAAATTTTCTTTTCAGTCTTTGTTTTTTTTCTAACAAAACCCCACTTTCTCTTTCCATCATGTCCTTTTTATTGACTTGCTGTCCCTTCAATACTGTGTAGCTGCCACATGAATCTGATAACCTACTGATGTTGTTGTTGTTTTCATTCTCCTTCAGTGCTGTTCAGAGTCAACCAACACTGAAGTCCAAACTGGAGGCCCTGCAGTGCCACTTCACCTGGGATCTGAACGAAGGACCGTCCAAACTCTTCCGTGTCAGGGACAAGCTGGTGGACATCGGGACAGAGGAGGGAAACCGCTGGCTGGGTCACATTTACAACCTGAGGGGGTACATCCAGTACAAGCTGGGCTTCAAAGACGCCCAGAGCTTCTTCACCAAGGCTGCAGAGGCTTTCTGCAACATCAGAGAAGCAGATGAAGGTCCGTGGTTAGTGGTGAACTATGGGAACCTGGCCTGGCTGCACCATCTCCTGGGAGACCAAGGAAAGAGTCAGGATTACCTGTCAAAGGTCGACGCCCTGATGCAGAAATACCCATCTCCACCCCAGCACGAGCTCCATGCAGAGACCTACGCTGAGAAAGCCTGGACCCTGATGAAGTTCAGCAGAGACAAGCAGCTGCAAGCTGAAGATTACTTTGAGAAAGCCATCGGGATGCAGCCGGAGATGGTGGAGTGGAACTCCAGCTATGTCTTATTGTTAAGGAATTATTTCAGAAACATCAAGAAAGGGGTGGAGGATGAAATCCTGAAGAAAATGAGAATCGCTAATGAACAGGATCCAGACAACCTGTACCTCGCTGCTCACTACCTTGAGCAACGTGCAAAGAGAGGAGAAAGAATTGATGAAGATGAAGTACGAGAGTTAGGCAGGAAGGTTTTGAGAAATCCTGTGAGCAGCTACAGTGGTATAAGAGTAGTTCTAGCGGTTTATAGAAACTATGTATCTTATGATGCAGCCGTTGCTTTGGTAAAGGAGGCTCTGGAAAACCATCCAGGTGAGCGTTATTTGAAGAAATGTGCTGCAATCTGCTACAAATGGAAGACCAGGGAGAGTCGCCCAGAGCAATCCATGATAGAAAAGGCAATCAGTCTCTATAAGGAGGTGATCTCTCTTTACCCTGAGTCTTCACTTAACCCGAAAATACACCGTGCAAAAATCTACGCAAAGAGAGATCAGGGCACAGCTGAGCAGATGTTCCAGGATCTGCTGGAAATGGATCTGGAACCCACAGAAAAACAGATGCTTTACTACCACTATGCAAATTATTCATTCTTTGAACGTCGGGAGCCCCACAAGTCAATAGAATATCACATGAAGGCGGCAGAGATTCCGCTACAATTCTCCTTTCGTAAGCGGAGCATCAGAGAACTGGAGAAAGTTAGGGACAGACGCAGGAACCGAATGTGTGGAAAAATAGAGGAGTTTCTGGAAAACCTGCCAAAGCTGTAGTGTTTTTTAACAGCACTGGTTCTTAATCCAGAAAAGAAATGTAGGTGTTGCCATCACCTAAAAAAATATGTACATAGACATTTGGAACACTTTCAGAAAAGACTTATGGTAAAGATCACTTCATTAAACATAGTTAAAAGGAAGTGAGAAACTGCAGAGGCACTGATTGAGATATTATAGTTTGGCCCTATTTGATACAGATACTTGGAGTAGATTTAATTCCTGCAAGTGAATCATTCTAAAGTCAGTCACCTATTGCTGAAATAATGCAGAGAGACCTTGGAGATAAACGATGCAACAGTGCCCTCTAGTGGGGGTTTATGGTGCTGTTTGACCATTTGACAAGCACAGTAGTGGAAGCATAGTACATATAAGCCGCAGTCAGATTACTATTTAAAACACTGAAAAAGACACAAATTTGAGACTTCATCAAATCGTCTTGACAGTTGGCTTTAGAGGGAACGTTGTGTGAAACCATCAAGTTTAATCTTCTCTGCAAAAGTTTAGAGTTTGATCAGTTGTTATTTTAAATAACTTACATATAGAACCACTGTGTTTATTCATTTTCTGTTGTGTTGATTTTATTTTCTTAAACCTGTATTTTAAGTGATATGAGAAGATAATACTCTATGAAATAAGTTTAGTGTCTTTGTAAGGAAGAAACTAGCAAGTTCAGATCACTTTTTCATGAAATCCATGTAAACATTATATTTACGTACTTACTATATTCCTGTTGGGTTGATTTTTTTTACATGGCGCTGCATATTTTTTTTAAGTTTATGATACTACACTATGAAATTACTTGGTAGTGAAAAATAAAGGGTTCCTTAGTCTGTGGGGATGTTGGCTTGGGAATGTGCCTTGGGATATGTTTATTCATTTTCACAGCTTCCATGTAAACATTGTATTTACGCATTTACTATATTCCTGTTGGGTTGATTTTTTTTACTAAACGCTGCATTGATTTTTAGAGTTTATGATACTACAATATGAAATGAGTTTTAGTGTAAACTTTGGAGTGTTCAAAATTAAAGGTTCGATCAGTCTGTGGGGTTTTGGGAATAGTCACTCTGGAGTGTGGTACCTGAAGAGTGGCAAGTTCACTTCCCTGAGCAAGGCATTAAACCCTTAACTGCTCGAGACAATGTGCTTTGGAGTCTTTTCATTCATTCTCATTAAAGTTCAGATCACTTTTTCATGAAATCCATGTAAATATTGTATTAACGTATTTACTATATTACTGTTGGGTTGATTTTGTTTCCTTAGCTCTGTATAAGTTAAGAAGAGAACAAAATACTTGTGAAAAATATAACTGTATAATAGTTAATTTGATGTATAACCTGAATATAATCAACACATGTAACTGACTGTTAGCACAGAAACTATGTTTAGCTCTGTCTCAGTTGTACACAATTCTAATAAAGATACATTATGGGCACTAAGAAATCTTCTGTAAATTGATTGTTTTGGTTGTTACTATGCAGGAAATACATGTACTCAACACGGTTTTGCAGGACTGTTCATGTTGAACTGATGGACATCAATCAAACTACAACTATTGAAAGATAATGACAACATTATATTTGGAAATTTACGGGTGAAACTGACTTCTAGAATCAGGAGCATAGTCAACTATTCAAAGTTTAAGTTGTAAGGCAAGTCTCTTTCTTGCATTAAATGTAAAATAACATCTGAAACGATTCAGAACACCAACATTTATTTTTTTCAGTACATGATCAATTTGGGGTTGAAAGTTCAGAGCCAGTCCACACACCTAGTTGTTGCATTTACCATCAATACACGTTAAAACCAAAGACTTGGGTTTGGAGTTGAGGTTTTGTCACACGCCAAGAAGCACTGAATACATAAATTGGACATTTCTGGGCGTGAACCCCTCCAAATAAACAAAAATAATCAATCAATAAACAAACCGGCCAATGCAATGCCCCCAGGTGGTGGTCTCAACCCCCCCAATGTCAAACCCAAAGTTACTCTCGCCTCTGGGTCTTGGCGAGCTAAGGGACAACGGAGCGTGAGATTTGAATAGAAATTTCTGTAGATTTATTTGATGTGTCAGGATTCTTCAGAGGGTTAATATGTGACCAGGTTAACTGAGGAAACACAATATAATGAGTGTTATGAGCCAGGTTGGGTTATTCCTCAGAAACCTATTTACAGCCTGGGCCACAAAACCATGTTAGTCTGTATGTTTAGGTCATATCTCCATGACAACACTGAGGGGGGTGAATTTTTTCGGACCACGCTAGTTTTTATTTTATCGGAGGTTAAAATGTATTGGCGCGATCTCTTGAGTGACAGCTCTCCGCCCGTTGTCCCTCACTTTGCCTCGGAGGTATACGTCAGCCATCTCCCTCCCCCCTCACAATATGGCGACGTGCCCAAACCAGGATTATTGGATGCCGTGTGAATAACTGAGGTCAGCCCGGATGCTACATCCATATTATTTACTATCTATGATGAGAACTGATAAATTCACTGAGAAAAATATACGGACCACACTTAAATCCTTTTCGATTTCTATAAAGGGTATTAAGCTGTGGAATGGACTTGATGAAGTTGTCACAGGGAGTTGCAGTTTGCGCAATTTCAAAGCAAATTATGTTTCAAAAATTATTGAAAATTACAGACTAATAACCTGAGCACAATGTCAATGTCACTTACATATCAATATTGTAAAGAATAATACAGGCCAGCTGTCAGACTTGTTTTTGAATACTTTTGCAGAAGTGTTTTGACTACCAGTTAAGAATTGGAACAGGCCAAATACAAGGCCACTTCACACTTTATACACTTGGCATTGTCACAGAGAAACTGAACTGTGCTGAACTGATCTTAAAAGCTGAAGCAATTACATTAAAATTGATTGTGTATTGGACTGCAGATTCTTAAAAAAAAAAAAAAAAAAAAAATGTATGTGTATGTATGTGTATATATGTGTATATATATATATGTGTATATATGTATGTATGTATATATATATATATAGCTATATATAAAAAAAAATGTTTTTTGTTTTATTTTTATTTTCTGTAACAGTAACTGTGTATCTGAATTCGAATTTGATGAAAATGGGGCGGTACCTGATAAGCCTTTGGCTTCTTCCGTCTCCCTTCGGACAACACAAAGTATGATGTATGAATATTTTCAAGAGAAAATTGTGTATTGTGTGGAATTGTCCGAAAGAATAATAAATAAATAAATAAATAAACTTGATAAAAAAGTTCCATAATCGTATGAATTATTACAGTTGGGTAAGATGATTAGATACTATACATGTACACTGTTGAGGGTGTAGGTCCAATGATCAGAATCTCAATTTTATAGGGTTATAAAAAAAACGTGATATCCAGGATTTCACAGTGCATAAACTTAAGGGATTTAAGATTAAGGGAAAACGGTATGGTGAAGCAGCACTTAGTTTTCATGCACCAACGGCCTGCAACAAACTGCCCCTACATATAAGAACAGCAACGTCTGTTGATAGTTTTAAGAAGCAGCTCAAAACACATCTTTATGCTGCTGCTTTTAATTAATTACAGCATATATTTATTTTGTCGTATTTTATGGTTTTTATCTTTTATATTTGTTTTATCCATTGCACATTTTCAACTATGTAAGGTCTGACTCTAGCATTTTATGCATGTTTTTATGTTTTTGAAAATAAGGTAAAAAAAAATGCAATAAAAACTTTTTATTGCATTTTTTTAATGTTTTTACCTTATTTTTATTTAATTTTTATCTTTTGCTCTTTGTTTTATTGCCTGTGATGAATGTGTTGTGTTTTATATTTTCTTTATTTTGTGCATGTAAAGCACTCTGAGCTGCATTCTATGTATGAAGGGCAAATATTATTATTATTATTATTATTATTATTATTATTATTATTATTATTATTATTATTATTATTATTATTATTATTATTAAACACATATTTTGATTTACAGGGGCCATCTCTGACAGTTTGATGAGGAAAATGAAAAGATATAAAAATTGATCTTGACCTGAGATTTTGTCCCTAGGAGAAGATTAATAAATACACTTATTTTTTTTTACTTTAAACTTTTAATTAAACATAGATGAGCACTAAACACAAACAACTGTTTAAGAATGTATTCAGTGCACAGGTGAAACATGTGGGGTGTGGCTGGATCGGGAATGACTCAGGTGTATTAAGTGGTAAACAAAGCATAACACCAAGATGAAAGGGACAAAAGGCAAAAAAGAACAAAAGGTGGATTTGGATAATGATGCAGCAGTTTATCACGTTTGAATTGACTGATGATGAATGTACGCCTAAAATAAAACATTAATTACAAAGAGAAAATCATATGCCCTTCCCAGGAATGTTCTTGTGCTATTTATATCTTGATTCATCACATATTTTAAGTTTCATTATGGTTATCTCAAAAACCAGCTCAACCACATCACCTTATTTAAAGCGAAGCTGTGGCTGTAGGTTTCCTTTTGTAGGAAACTAAAGTCAAGACAAGACTGAACTAAAGCCAGATTTAATGTAAGTTGATCAAAATGGTGTCTGTGTGGAGCAGGTCCAATGACCAGAATATCAGTTTTATCAAGTTAAAGGAAATTCATGATATCCAGGATTTCACAACAGATGAAAAGGTCTCTTGATTTGGAGGCATCAACCTACTTGACAGTTTGATGGGGAAAATGAAAATATTTCAAATTGATCTTGACATGTGATTTCGTCAGAGTAGATTTAAATATATATATTTTTTGAACTCTTAAGTGAGCATGAATGTGCACTAAACTCATACAACTGTTTAAGGATACAGTATATTCAGTGCACAGGTGAACAGGTGAAACATGTCTTTTCCAGTTTCAGTTCCTGTGAACGCTATCGGGGCAGAAGGGAGTGGCTGGATCGGGAATTATCAACAGGTTTATCAAGTGGTAAGCAAAGCATAACAACATGAGGAGTATTATGAGCTTGATAGGTATGTGCCCACAGGTATGTGGCTGTAGGTTTCCCTTTGTAGGAAACAAAAGACAAGACAAGACTGAACTAAAGCCAGATTTAATGTAAGTTGATCAAAATGGCGTCTGTGTGGAGCAGGTCCAATGACCAGAATATCAGTTTTATCAAGTTAAAGGAAATTCATGATATCCAGGATTTCACAACAGATGAAAAGGTCTCTTGATTTGGAGGCATCAACCTACTTGACAGTTTGATGGGGAAAATGAAAATATTTCAAATTGATCTTGACATGTGATTTCGTCAGAGTAGATTTAAATATATATATTTTTTGAACTCTTAACCCTTGGGTATCCTTAACTTTTACTACGCCTTGGTTACCTTAGAGGACAAAAACGTCCTCTCCCTATAAACTGCCGTAAAAACATTATACAGTAATATTTCTTTCTACTTTTTTTTTTACAAACCTTTTATCCCACTTGACCTCTTCACATACATATCAAATATTCATTCATTTGTAATTGCTTTTAACCCTTTACATGCAAGTTTATGTGATGACGTGAGCCATTTATATTAAAAAAAAACACAATAATTGAAAAATTTCTCGTATAATAGATGCAAAGTGAATTTTTCTGAGTGGGATAATTAGACTCTAGGATATGTTAATGATTTGCAATAAAACTGCTTTTGATATATGTTTAGCATTTGTGCAGTCACACATGCAAATAAATACTCCCTCTCATGACCTTAGAGGAGAAAAACGTCCTCTCCCTATAAACTGCCGTAAAAACATTATAGGGGAAGGTGGGGTGATTTGTGCAACTTTTTACTCAAAGTTATTTTAAAGTGAGGCCTTGACAGTTATGTCTCCAACTCAAATATGTACATATATTTCAGGATGTTGTGCATCCCTGGCAATAAAAACTTTGGATCTGGAATAAACTGTTTAAGAAATATAGCTTTCGGAAAAAAAGTTGTCTTGTCGCACAAATCACCCCACGTAGTGGGGTGATTTGTGCGTCATTGTGTCACAATGACAAAGTCACCATCATCATCTTTCTGGCCATCTGAACTCTCATCAGTGGTGTCGTTAAGTGGAATTGAGATGTCACTCTCTTCTGAGCTACTGTAGACAATCACTTTCTTTTGGTGACCAGCGTATACAGCCATGCCACTGGCACAACTCTCAGAAATGTACTTTGCACTAGTTGCTCCGTGCTTGTGGAACCAACTGCCACCTGACAAATGTGATTCCCCCTACATTTCTGCCTTTAAATCAAGGCTCAAAACCCATATGTACACCCTGGTGTTTCCTCCCCATTAACCTCTGCACTACTTACTTACCTCTGCACTACTATCTGTGTTTATGTGGATGTATGGGCTTTACGTCTTTTATTTTGGTTATTGTTATTTTACCTTCATTGTTTACCTACTGAATGCACTATGTACAGCACTTTGGACAGTGCAAACTGTCATAAATGTGCTTTTATAAATACATTTTACTTACTTACTTACTTATAACTCACCCAGGCCCTTGCGCACAAATCACCCCATCCCCAGAATTTTGGATAATAGGCATGATGCAGCAATTTAGGGTTGACATTGTGCTAACTATATAGACTCAAAGTATAGCATACCAAAGCACTAAAACATGTGTCAAATGTTTTCAAACGTGTCTATAATTGTTCAGACACAATAATCAAAAAACCTTGATCATGGAAATTTTACTTTGAAAGGCAAAACACAGTTTTTTGAGCTTAAATGTGCTTATATCTTATTCCTTGTGTCTCCCTTCTTTACAGGATGAGTCAAATGGATGGCTCTTCTTAAATATGTGGTCACATTTCCAATTTCTTCCACGGTTTTCTAGAAACAAGGGGTTTTGCAACTTCCAAAATGCACAAATCACCCCACCTTCCCCTACATTAATATTTTTTTCTACTTTTTTTTTACAAACCTTTTATCCCACTTGACCTCTTCACATACATATCAAATATTCATTAATTTGTAATTGTTTTTAACCCTTTACATGCATGATTATGTGATGACGTGAGCCATTTTTATTTAAAAAAAACACAATAATTGAAAAATTTCTCATATAATAGATGCAAAGTGGATTTTTTTGAGTGGGATAATTAGACTCTAGGATATGTTAATGATTTGCAATAAAACTGCTTTTGATACATGTTTAGTATTTGTGCAGTCACAGATACAAATAAATACTCCCTCTCATGACCTCCCTATAAACTGCCCTAAACACATTATACAGTAATATTTTTTTCTACTTTTTTTTTTAAAACCTTTTATCCCACTTGACCTCTTCACATACATATCAAATATTCATTCATTTGTAATTGCTTTTAACCCTTTACATGCAAGTTTATGTGATGACGTGAGCCATTTATATTAAAAAAAACACAATAATTGAAACATTTCTCGTATAATAGATGCAAAGTGAATTTTTTTGAGTGGGATAATTAGACTCTAGGATATGTTAATGATTTGCAATAAAACTGCTTTTGATATATGTTTAGTATTTGTGCAGTCACAGATGCAAATAAATACTCCCTCTCATGACCTTAGAGGAGAAAAACGTCCTCTCCCTATAAACTGCCATAAAAACATTATACATTAATATTTTTTTCTACTTTTTTTTACAAACCTTTTATCCCACTTGACCTCTTCACATACATATCAAATATTCATTAATTTGTAATTGTTTTTAACCCTTTACATGCATGCTTATGTGATGACGTGAGCCATTTTTATTTAAAAAAAACACAATAATTGAAAAATTTCTCATATAATAGATGCAAAGTGGATTTTTTTGAGTGGGATAATTAGACTCTAGGATATGTTAATGATTTGCAATAAAACTGCTTTTGATACATGTTTAGTATTTGTGCAGTCACAGATACAAATAAATACTCCCTCTCATGACCTCCATATAAACTGCCCTAAACACATTATACAGTAATATTTTTTTCTACTTTTTTTTTTAAAACCTTTTATCCCACTTGACCTCGTTACATACATATCAAATATTAATTCATTGTTAGTTGCTTTTGACCTTTTAATTCCAGTTTCTTTGATGATGTCAACAAAGTAACAAAGTAAACCTGCAGCCACCTGAAAACCCACAAATTGCACATTACAGCTGCACACATATGCATGCGCACAAAGACACACACACATACACACACAGTAATTTCACAACACACACACAGACACAACCCTAAGGTATCCATATGGATCCACACTTTCCATTAATTTCTCATATTTCTTATGTTTAGGCCTGCAACTCTAAAAAATTACAAAAAAGTACAAAAATGTTTTAGGGAGCATATTTCATCCTCAAAAAAAACTGGAGAAAATAATTGATTGAGCTAGATAGGGCTAAAAAAGCAATTTTGCTGTCTTAAGTGTTAGATTATTGCCAAATATCATCACATTTACATGTGTTTGTCATCATGGCTATGGTTTGAAAAAATAAAGTTTAAATTGGGCCATTTTTTCCATACACATTTGAGTTTGTAAAGTTTGGCTGTGTGTACACAAACACACACACTATATTTTCTCAATACACACATATGCACCACACACTAACATCCCTTCCATCACACTCACACCATTTAGGTTGAATTTTTTTTTCTATTGCACTGTGGGGGGCAGGACAGACAAAGTGGAAAATTGCTTGTAATTCAACCCTATGCCAAATATAGGGAAATGGCTCAAAATTTTGATGGTGTTGAAAATGATAAATTTTCATGCTTTGTGTCTAGGATGAAAGCATAAAATCATTGAAAAAAATATTTTATGCTGTAATGACAGCAGGGTCAAATTGGTGAAAAAAGGCCATTTTGAATGGGAGTCAATAGGGGACAAAAACGTCCTTAGGGAGCTGAGAGGAACAAAAAAGTGTACAGCCTTTATAATAGATGGTACAAAGTTGCTGAGTAGAAATTCACAAAATATTTGGAAAAAAAAAAATCCCTGGCCAAAAATATTTCAGTTAACATAAGCACAGCCAAAGTTATCCACAAAAAAGAGCGTAAAAAAAGTGCGAAAGGACCAAAACGTCCCCAAGAGCACCTAAGGGTTAAGTGAGCATGAATGTGCACTAAACTCATACAACTGTCTAAGGATACAGTATATTCAGTGCACAGGTGAACAGGTGAAACATGTCTTTTCCAGTTTCAGTTCCTGTGAACGCTATCGGGGCAGAAGGGAGTGGCTGGATCGGGAATTATCAACAGGTTTATCAAGTGGTAAGCAAAGCATAACAACATGAGGAGTGTTGTGAGCTTGATAGGTATGTGCCCACAGGTTTGTGGCTGTAGGTTTCCTTTTGTAGGAAACGAAAGTCAAGGAAAGACTGAACTAAAGGCAGATTATCACACAAATCTGTTCACATTGCTAAACACTCACCAGGAACAGTTTTCTGTTAATTTCTTTAATTTAGTGATGGTGAATGTTCGCCTAAAATAAAACATTTATAACAAAGAGAATCCTATGCCCCTCCCAGAAATGTTCTTGTGCTATTTATATCTTGATTCATCACATATTTTAAGTTTCATTATGGATATTTCAAAAACCTGCTCAACCACATCACCTTATTTAAAGCGAAGCAGAAGTGGGACAGGACTTATATTGTGCCGGTGATCCCAAAGGAGCATCAAGAGCAGAAATCAACAGGACTCATATTCAGAAAACTACTGGCTCAAGAAAACAGCTTGATGATGAGGTAAGTTGCTGTTAGTGTTGTTTTTGGCGGCCTGTTTTAAGTTTAGTTTTAGTCTTTGTGTCAAACTGTCATTTTAGTTTTTATTAGTCTTAGTCACGTTTAAACTCTTTTTAGTCGAGTCAAGTTTCAGACGAACTAAAAGTCTTGAGCATTTTAGTCTTCTCTTGGTCAAAATTATCTGTGACTACTTTCGTCTAGTCTTAGTCAACAAAAACTGATGACATTTAAGTCTAGTCTTAGTCAATGACATTTGTATTGTAGTATTTTTAGTAATGCAATTATTTTTAACCCAGTTAATATAGTACAAGTACCTAGTATAGTACAGACAAAATCAAAATGGTATTTAAGTCCCCCATTTCACAAGTCAAACAAGGTTGTCTTCTCTCATTATATTATTTTTACCTTATAGACTCAAGAATACATGCAATTCCAGACACGGAAGACGCTCTGATTGAATTTACATCATATTTATTTGAGCTACCAAACATGTAAGAATGCCGGATTCCTCAACCTGAACAGCAGTCTGGTGGAACTCAGACAGCTTCTCTTTGTGTTTCAAAATCTCCTGTCTAATGACATACATTTATATAAAATAAATAGGCCTAAATAAAATAGCTTCAAATGACAATGCCAGAAAAAAATGTCATTACATTCAAGTTTAATTAAGAGAAACAAGGTGCTTGAGTGCTAGAGCTACAATAACACAATAACAAAGTGCAAATAAAATGTTTGTGTATGACTTGTATTGCTTGTAAACTGAAGTCAGATTTTGTATTACAAGATATAACACAAATGGTTTGAACCATGCGATTGGAAGCACAGACTGCATACAGCGGAATTCGTTGACAGAACATAACAAACAGATAGGCTACTGATTTATGCCAACTACTGAACCAAATGCCAAGCAACAACTGTAAACTTCTGGATGTGTTATTTTAAAGCTCCCATATTATACACTTTTCGGTTCTATTATACACCATATTATATGGTCTTAGTGGTCCCTAATACGTTTTTCTTTAATTGTTTGCTGAAAAAAACTTTCAGATAATTTATTGTACTATGCTGATGTTCAGCTAATCTCACATTGGCCTATTTTTTAAAAAGAGTTGCAGCTCCCCTCGTAAATATGCAATCTTTGAGTTCCCCCTGCCCCCTGTCCGGAAGCGAAGCCAGATATGCCTCGCCCTCTGTCTGTCAGGGCCGTGGACCAATAAGAAATAGGGGTGTGGGCTGCACAGTGGAAGCTTCTGGCTTTCCAGTTTGTGAGGTCAGAAAAGGGGAGAATTCTGACTGGAGTATATTGGGTGGGGGAGGGGTGGTGGTTTCAGAAAGGGGGAGAGTGAGAAAAGGAGAGTGTTATTTTTAAAAATATTTTGGCAGTCTCTAGGCACACCGTGGACCCATGGATATGTTAGAACACATTTAAAAAGTGCATTTAGCATAATATAGGACCTTTAAGACTGGTTGTCACACATACCAAAAAAACATCGCTCCCTTTTTTTGTGCCACTTAACTTTGTTTCTTAAGTAGTCGTTAAAGTTAACCCACCACAGCTGCTGCAGCTGTGTGTTGCCAACTCTTCAGTAAGTAAAGTAGCTGTCCTATAAAAGTAGCTAGGCCTTTCACACCAAAAAGAACCATGAGTCAGTTCCGGGCTGGTGCTGGGGCCAGTTCTAAACTGGTTCCAGCCTTATCCCAGTTATGAACCGGTTGGTTTCACATCGACCGGAGACAGCCGTGGAGCCGGCAAGAGAGCAACGTCATGTCAGGATAATCCCTCCCCCGGCCGCTGGCGCAAGCAGTTCTTACCTCAAGCCCAGCTCAATCCTGGGGTTTGAGTTGAACCGGTTTTTACGGCCCGGAGCAGGCTCTCTGGCGGTGTGAAACCAAAACACTGGCTCTAACTCCGAACTAGCCCGGAACTAGCTCCGATTTTGCGGCGGTGTGAAAGGCCTAGAAGTCGCCAGATGACGTCATCGCCTAATTTGCATATTTGTAGACAGGGGTTTTATACAGTAATATTTGAATTGGTGAGGTTCTAGTGTTATGAACGTGACAATCGCATACAACACCGATGTGATAATGTTAAGTCTAGCAGTAATCATACATGCTCATAGTTTGAATAAGCACTGCATATCATTTTGAATTGCACTACTCTTATAGACTGTAGAAGAGGGGGGAGGGGGGCTGCTGCTACAACTGCTAATAGGGATGCTAACGGCGCATCAGAGTGGAGAGGTGTGTGTATCCTGCTCTGTCTGCAGCTAGGAGGGACTGCTGCGTGAGGACCCGGCCGCCTGTCAGTGCTTTGGGGTGGGGGTGGGGCCACGGAGGCTCCCGATGCTCGTTGAGAAGAGTGAAGAGCGATACTTGCTTTGGCGAAAAAGTCACCAATCACACCAGAAAAAGAAGCTAGATTTGTCGCTTGTGGGAATTGAGCAAGTAACGTCGCCTGCTAACTTCCTGCTATTTCAGAATAAAAGCCAACTCACGTTTGTCTAGTTAAATGCTCATGTTAAACCAGTGAAATGCTTTTAATCTGAAGCCGTAGCCTGTTTGCAGCCCCGAGACTCAGGAAACAGAAATATTGCAAAATAATAATAATGGCGAGACAAAACAGCCTTATAACATTTCGTGTCCTCTCATTTTTGTCAAGAAACATGAAGAGATATTTTAGCAGAGTTTTTGTTTTTGTAAACTACATTTAGTCCCGTTTGTATTCGTCAACAATAAAGCATTATATTTGATTATAGTCTTCGTCACATGACCACCATTTACATTATGCTCGTTCAACCCCAGTTTCGGCTCGTCTGGAAAGTAGACGAGAGTAGCCGAGTGCAGTCGGGGGAGTGACGAAAAAGCCTGACTGCAGCCGGACAGCTCCGAGTCGGCTCGACTTGCATGTTCCGTAGGAAGTAGCGTCTTTGTTACGGATGCAGTTCGTTTTCTAGTTTTATTTTGAAGGCCTAAAGGCCAGGACAATAATCGCCCGATAATCGCCGTCGGAGAGTCTGTAAGGGGCGGGAACACGAATCTGTTTGGTGTGTGCCGTGACGTCGGTCGTCGTAGATGTCGTCGGGCTTCTTATGAGCCGATTGAACATGTCGGCGGGCAGTCTTTCAGTTGGAGCAATTTGATTGGTGGAGGGCTAGCGAATCAGTGAAGCCCGGAAGTGAGGCGGGTAGCACAAACAGCTAACAACAGTTAGCCATTGTTTTAATGAGTTTGTTTGTTTCGTTCAGCGAGCACTCACATGCATCAACCATTGTTGACTGCTCGACACTCTCTGCTAAAAATGGTGCTCTTTATGGTCCATAAATATAAATACATATTTCTATCTATGTTTATGGTCTAGACTAGAGAGTTGTCCCATCATTTCCGGCTTCCGTATTTTTTTGGGCCACAATACAGATTAGCGCCGCCTGCTGTTATGGAGACATTACGTCCCGCGCAAGCGCAGAGCGTACGGAAAGTCAGTAGTCGGCTCTGTGTGTTCTTGGCACTTTTTTGGCCGCGACGGGCAGACTGGAGCTGCCTGAAACGGCAGACTCCATTTTCGGGTAGTTGGACCGGTGTGTCCTGGCCTTAATAGAAACATATTTGTAGAAGAGCTATATGCTACAACCGATTAGAAGCAGAACACAACACAAAGACGAGTAAACACTTTAAAAGCGAGGGGCATTTTCAAAGCCAAAGGTGAAGCGCACGTAAGGTGGAGCGAGGGACTCGGAGAAGACGAGACATGCTTTTTGCAAAGTAAACGTTGTGGATATATATATATATATATATATATATATATATATATATATATATATATATCCCCATTCCCCACATATCTTAATCGTTCTTGTTATTTTACTAGAAGACCTACTTTTAAGTGATAAAAAATTATTTACAAATCCCAATAAAGGAGGTTTAGTATTTTTCCCTTCACATAACAAATATGATCGGCCTAAATAAAGTTAAAGAAGGTCTAATAAAAGATCCCTTATTATTATTGTAGAGATGGATATGATGAACTTTATTAAGATGTTTAACATCAAACTACTTGTTGTAGTTTTGGTCTGTCTTTGCGAGACTAGATGTAAAATACAATTCCCAGACCATTTAGATCACTGGAAATAAGCCTATGATTTAATCTTAATGGTATAAAGATATCACTTCACCAAGATCCTATGTGACTCAAGTTTGTGTTCACTTTTAAATAAATCTATACAGGAGAGTAAAACATGCATCCAAATTATTTCTCTGTCAAGAGTTCAGACCAGTGAGCCGGCCCGAGGCATAAAAGCGGTCACTTAGGGCCCCTGACCGCCAGGTGGGCCCCCTAAAAAAAAAAAAAAAAAAAATTATTTTGTTTGTGTGTTTGATATTAACATCATATTATGCAAATGTGAGTTAACATACAAAAAAATAAATACATTTTTTTGGTCTAGATAATTAATAGCCTAAAAATTTAATCAGTTCATCTGGGAGGTAATCCGAAATTATCTGATCATGTCACGTTCACATCCATGCACAGTGTGTATTGAGTTTATTTAAAAACTATTGGAAATGGGGCTGCCCTCAGTTGCCCATGCACTGTGTATAGTCTATAGCCTATTTCAGCCTCGTCTGTGGAAAAAAAGATACAGTAGCTGGACAACAGAGTTCTTCTGCTTCGTTCCTCTCACTGCATTTAAATGCATTCATTATATTACAGAGAAATATGTCCCGTAAAAGAAAAACTGCAGCGACTTGCTCCAGTGTCTGTGTCCGTCTTGATCCCGCGGGACTTCAAAGTCTCATGCAACCGAGCCGCAGCCAGCCACAGGTGCAAGTCGGACAAAAAGTCTAACCATAAGTCTGTGCACTCAGCAAGACGAGCGTCATAATTGCGCAGGTCTTAGCAAGAAGGCTCCAACTCAAACGAGGCTGTTGAGTCTCGTCTCGTTTCTGTCACGTGTTAAAGGTTCGTTGACGACGATATTTTGTCATACATTTCGTTGACAAAAACAACACTAGTTGCTGTTACTGAATTTGATATATCTGTAGGATTAAATTAATAGAATAACCATCTCTTCCCTTAGAGCCGACTTTTTCTTATTTATTTTTAAAGATTTTTTTTTGGTCATTAGTTTCTGGGAGACAAAGATGAAATGGGGCAGAGAGGGGAATGAGCACTACACCACGAGCACCCCCACTTATCAGTTGTTTTCTGAAAGTCGTGTCACACACTGCCCTCTGTAATGTTTGATTTAATAACTTATCAAAAACAAAAAACAAAAAAACTTCAGCAATAAGAACCTGTCATGTGTTTCCTCAGTAAGGCGTCTTTTTTTTTAAAGAACTTTAAAAATGTTCTTTTCAGTCTTTGTCTTTCTTCTAACAAAACCCCACTTTTTATTTCCATCATGTCCTTTTTATTGACTTGCTGTCCCTTCAATACTGTGTAGCTGCCACATGAATCTGATAACCTACTGATGTTGTTTTCATTCTCCATCAGTGCTGCTCAGAGTCAACCAACACTGGAGTCCAAACTGGAGGCCCTGGAGTGCCACTTCACCTGGGATCTGAACCCAGGACCGTCCAAACTCTTCCGTCTCAGGGACGATCTCGTGGACAGCGGGACAGAGGAGGGAAACCGCTGGCTGGGTCACATCTACAACCTGAGGGGGTACATCCAGTACAAGCTGGGCTTCACCGAAGACGCCCAGAGCTTCTTCACCAAGGCTGCAGAGGCTTTCTGCAACATCAGAGAAGCAGATGAAGGTCCGTGGTTAGTGGTGAACTATGGGAACCTGGCCTGGCTGCACCATCTCCTGGGAGACCAAGGAAAGAGTCAGGATTACCTGTCAAAGGTTGACGCCCTGATGCAGAAATACCCATCTCCACCCCAGCACGAGCTCCATGCAGAGACCTACGCTGAGAAAGCCTGGACCCTGATGAAGTTCAGCACAGACAAGCAGCTGCAAGCTGAAGATTACTTTGAGAAAGCCATCGCGATGCAGCCGGAGATGGTGGAGTGGAACTCCAGCTATGTCTTATTGTTAATGAATGATTTCAAGTATGACCACATAAAGCTGGAGGATGAAATCCTGGAGAAAATGAGAATCGCCAAAGAACAGGATCCAGAGGATTTGTACCTCGCTGTTCAGTATCTTCACCTACGTGCCAAGAAAGAAGAGAGAATTGATAAAGATGAAGTATGTAAGTTAGGCGAAAAGATTTTGAGAAATCCTGTCAGCATCTACAGTGGTATGAATGAACTGATATGGGTTTATAGAAAGTATGTATCTGTAGAAGAGGCCAAATTCTTGGCAGAGGAGGCCCTGAAGGACCATCCAGATGAGCGTTATCTGAAGAGATGTGCAGCACATCTCTACAAATGGATCATTTGGAGTGACAGTCATCCAGATGAAAACACATTACAAAGAGCAATCAGTCTCCATGAAGAGGTGATCTCTCTTTACCCTGATTCTTCTCTAGTGAAGAAAATAGATCTCGCAGATATCTATTCAAGGAAAGATCAGGGCCAAAGGGGCAAGGCTAGAGCTGAGCAGATGTTCCAGGACCTGCTGGGAATGGATCTGGAACCCGCAGATACACAGATGCTTTACCACAAATACGCAAATTATTTATTCTTCATTCTAGAGAATAGCTTCAAGTCAACAGAATATCACATGAAGGCGGCAGAGATACCGGAGCAATCCTTCTATCGTAAGCAGAGCATCAAAGCTCTTCAGAAAATTAAGGGTCAAGGCAGGAACGGAAGGGAAATAAAGGAGTTTCTGGAAAACCTGCCACTGCTGTAGTGTTCTTTACCAGCACTGGATTTAAATCCAGAAAGAAATAAAAGTATCACCTACAAAACTATCTGTACATACTTATTTTGAAAACTTACAGGAAAGACTTTAGGAAAAGATCACTTCATTAACTACAGGTGAAAAAGGAAGTGAGAAACTTAACAGCGGAGATGCAGTGATTGTGATAGTATAGTTTGGCCCTATTTGATACAGATACTTGGAGTAGCTTTTATTCCAGCAAGTGAATCCTCCCAATGTCAGTCACCTATTGCTGAAATAATGCAGAGAGACCTTGGAGATAAACGATGCAAGAGTGGCCTCTAGTGGGGGTTTATGGTGCTGTTTGACCATTTGACAAGCACAGTAGTGGAAGCATAGTACATTTAAGCCGCAGTCAGATAACTATTTAAAACACTGAAAAAGACACAAATTTGAGACTTCATCAAACAGGTAGTCGTCTTGACAGTTGGCTTTAGAGGGAACGTTGGGTGAAACCATCAAGTTTAATCTCCTCTGCCAAAGCTTAGACTTTGATCAGTTGTTATTTTTCATAACATACTTATAACCACTGTGTTTATTATATTCATGTTGAGTTTATTTTCTTTCCTTATATCTGTATATTTGAAGTCATATGAGAAGATAATACTCTATGAAATTAGTTTAGTGTCTTTGTAAGGAAAATAAAGGGTTCCTTAGTCTGTGGGGATGTTGGCTTTAGGGAATGTGCCTTAGGGTAATTTCATTCATTTTCATAGCTTCCGTATAAAAATTATATTTATGTATTTACTATATTCCTGTTGGGTTTATTTCTTTTACTTAGCGCTGCATCGATTTTTAGAGTTTATGATACTAGACTATGAAATGAGTTTTAGTGTAAACTCTGGAGTAGTGAATAATAAAGGGAACTTATTCTTTGAGGACTTTGGGAATAGTCACTTTGGGGTGTGGTAGCTGAAGAGCTGCCAGTTCACCTCCCTGAGCAAGGCATTAAACCCCTTAACTGCTCAGGGCAATGGGCTTTGGCATCTCTTCATCGATTTTAATTAAAGTTTATATTTTGATCAGTTGTTATTTTATATAAAGTCCATGTAAACATGTAATTTGATGTCACCTGAATATAATCAACAAACGTAACTGACTTTGCGCAGCAAGTTTGTCAAGCTGGGGCTGTAAACAATACTAATAGTATTAAAGATTCATTATGTGCACAAATAAATCTTTCTGTAAATGTTTTGTTTTTGTGGATTTGCAGGACTGTTCATGTTGACCTGATGTGCGTCAAACAAACTACAACTATTTAAAGATAACGGCAACATTATATTTGGTAATGTACTGGTGAAACTGGCATGTAGTATCCAGAGCATAGTCAACTATTCAAAGTTTAAGTTGTAAGGCAAGTCTCTTTCTTGCATTAAATGTAAAATAGCATCTGAAATGATTAAGAAGATCAACATTTACTTTTTTTGTTCATGATCAATCTGTTGTTGAATGTAAGTTTTTTAATTCATTTTATTAATAAGTTTGAAATAATAATAATAATTGTCTTAGATTATCTTTTAACAGTTATATGGCTCAACAAATAATACATTTATATTAGAAATATTTTAACAGCATAACAAACACATCACTTATAAACAATAGCACTTATATCAAACTGCAGTGAACTGTGGCCATGCATCAAATATAATAGGAGCTTAATATTATGTAATTTTGCCTCATGTTTTTTATCTCAAAGGGTTACTCAGAAAATAACAAATTTGAAATCTGGACAGTTGCTAAATCAATGGGACAATATACAGCCATAAAAATGTGCCATAAATGTTGGTTCAAATATTATTATCATTATTTATATTTATTTATTTGTTAGGGACAGTGCATATTAATGAACAGCTGTAACAATTACAGCTTTAAAAAATGCCAGATACAGCAGAAGTGCTAGTTTCCATCTGTTGTTCCAGGTAACAGAGATAGACAAATTACAAATAAAATACAAAGGCACAAGTGACACAAGACAATAATAGAGGTTAATGGTTAAAGGTGGTCACAGACTTTCCCTGTGTTCCAATCCCCCTACTATCTACTATTTAGTATGGTAGATTTAGGATGTCCCGATTCTTGTGGCCAGATTTAGGATGGTTAGAAATACCCGGATGTGTACTACATTAGGCTGAGCATTTTTAGTGTTGAAAACAGCATGCTATTTGGGTGATTCTGGAAGCCCGATGTCCTCACTCCACACGCCCACCTCGTCTTGCAGACCACCGGGCAATCTCAACGCTGATTGGCTGAGGCGGCGCAGCGCTTAGTGGCGCCGCAGAAAAAGATGAACATTTTCATCTTCTGCGTTCACCGCATATAGAGGCGCGGCCACGCGCCGCGCAAGCGCCCGCCGCCGATTCTTGGGTGGACGCGCGGCCACGCGCTAGTATATTGACTTTGTATGTAATCTCGCCGCGCGGCCAGTGCGGTGTGTTCCCAGCTTTAGTTTTATGCAACAGGCCCCTGAAGTGACGTCACATCAACGGAGCCTCTGTATGAAAACAAACAGGGATGCGACAGATATAAAAGCAAGAGACAAGATCAAGGCGCAATGTTATGATGAAATAAATAAGTAGAAGTACGTCCCGATTAGGGGTGTGAACGTTTACAAAAATGTCTAACCGTGTACACGACAATTTTTTTTTCGTGTACACGGTTAACCGTGACGTCATTGTCCTCGTGCCCCCGCCGTCTTGTAGGCGCGCGACACACACACACACACACACACACACACATACGTTCGTTCGCCTGTAAACACACAATTGACATGAACTACGCTCGTTTACACACCTCTTATAATAGGTCCATGGTACACACACACACACACACACACATTCGCCGTCATAATCGCGCTTCATTCATTTCCTGATTAATATAGCCTATCGCTTTCTACATGTCCACGTAAAATGCATGTTGAACAGGTGTTATAAAATTCGGGCTACTTACGAGCGTAGTTCACGTCAACCGAGTAACTTTAATCTTTAGGTTATCTTTCATCACTCTTCCGTGGCTGTCAGTTGAGCCCCAGCACGGCGACTTCCCGTGTGTGTGTGTGCGCCGATACACACACTCACTCACACACACACCGAGGGACAGACAGATTCTCGGCAGACTAGCTTTTATCCTCCCCAAGTAGTTTATTAGTGATGTAAAATCAATAAACGCGTGTCTCCAGAACATATTTAAAAACTTTGAAATTAAAAAAAAAAAAAAAAAAAAACGGTTTTCGTTTATTGATTTTTCCTAAACGGTTATGATTTACTAAACGGTTACACGTGTACACGTGTACACGTGCACACCCCTAGTCCCGATAGTATGCCTACTGCATCCTAACTAGATTATTTTTATCGTCGGATGTAGTATGTAGAATAAAAAAAAGAAAGAGTATGAGTTTCGGAACGCATGGTTGGTTTTCTTTTATCCACTGTTTGAGGTGTGTTTTGAAGGATGCAAACCTTTTTGCATACGTTTTTTGCATATGTTTTTGCATATGTGTTTGCATGTATTTCTAAGTTTCAGATATGTGAAGGTTTCTATTACCGAGAACAAGTCTATCTGAAAGTCCTTTTATCGGACGGCGTTCACATTTTTGCTTTTTTCACTTCCTGGACTCGGCCGATTTGCAGCGAACTGTTTGCGGTAGTTCGCCTCTCCTTTCCAAAGCCTTTTCTTATAGAAAACCACTCAGATTGGGCCTTACCAATACACACACACACACACACACACACACACACACACACACACACACACACACACACACACACACACACACACAGCCTCAAGCCCATATAAAACCATGACCACATCTCTAACCGGAAAGCATCGACTGGACGTAGCTGATAACGGAGATAACTACCGAGGAAACTGCCTGATTATGAGGTGAGCCGCTGTGTCTGCATGTCATATCTATATGGGTTCAGAGAGGAGTTGTTGTATCATTGTTTATATTATGACTTATGGTAACACTTTACGATAAGGGTACATTAATGAACAGTTAGTAAATGCTATAAACAGTTAGGTAATGTTATAAACAGTTAGGTAATGCGTAATTAATGATTAAGCATTTACTAACTGTTAATGCTTAGTTATTTACAGTTAGTTAATTATTGGTAAAACATTATCTATGCATAGCTAACTAATGCTTAATTAAAGGTGCTGTAAGCGGAATGGTTCTTTTAGCTAACTTCCTGTCAGTTACTGCAGTTAGCAGTCCCCTTGCTCGTCCCTACGTCACCACATTAATGCACTGCGGTCTTCAAACAGCGAGTTATCTAGCATCATCTCAGATCCATAAGTGTGATAAAACATGATAAAAACCATCAAAACAGACATTGGGAAGGATTTTTACCTGCTCCGCCATTGTAGGCGCATAAACATTCACCCATCTGTCCTCTGGCATGCACCGGCAGTGAGACCATGAGTGAGACGAGTGTCGGTTTGTAGCGTTCTCTCTTGTGATTGGATATCAATTTCGGGATCCGACGAAAAGTTTATTTGCCGATTACATGCAGAGCAGTTGACTGAGAGATCGGCTTTATGAAACGCGCACATTATGTAAGTGATTACTGTATGAATAAAGAGCGATTTAACACTTATATTAACATAAATAAACCGCTTACTTCACCTTTAAGCATTAACTAAAGCATAAAATGGTTAGTTAATGCCAGTGGCGTGGCGTGGGGTTTTTTTTTTGAGGAAGCCAAGTGAGACAACACATTTAATCTACATGTTTATTGGAAGGTGGGGGACAGAAAAGGGTAGGCTACGTCGCAGCTTGTATTTAATGTAACTACAAGAGCTATTATAGCGCCTGGTCACTTTACCAGGATTTACACACGCCTGTAATCTGTCCGACACCGCTCGCTCGTTCTCTCTCTCTCTCTCACACACTTTCGCTCTCTCACACACCTTCTCTCTCTCTCTCTCTCTCTCTCACCTCCTAATCGTTTTATTAAATTATACCTTTTATTATAAATGCACCCCCCACCCCGACCGGAATGCACAACTAGCCGCCTAATGCCCAATACAGATTCGAATTCATTCACAATATAATTTGGGGACGTTTTAGGCTATTTTAAGTTTCGCTTTCACGTGAGACACGACTCACACAATCAGTTGTATGTGCTTGACATACACACATACTTTCTATACATCCTTTTCGTTTAAGAACTAGGCCAAAGGTTCATTATACAACATTACTTAAGACAACCCAGAACAACTTCAGTGGATACCAATGCAACTTAATCCAGGCAATCAAGGCACATTCAGCAATAAAATAACACAAAACATAACACACATAGCTACACGGACAGTTAAGGGAACAGTTAACCCGCGCCGGTAGAAGGTGTGTATTTTACTCACTATTTGTAGAGGAAGGCCATTATAGCTGAAGATTGCCGCTACCAGCTAGCCACTCTGTGCGGACATAGTTCTCCTCCCTGAAAGTGCGATAAACTTTCTTTCTCTCCACACGCATTGGCCTGCCGTCAGATTTGATTTTTAATGGCTCCTCAATAGACCCCTTATCAGTCTACGTCACACAGCGTCACTCCCCGCTCAACTGCGCATGTCAGCCGCAGAAAGAGACAAGAGCGACACGAGCCACAATCATGTCTTGTTGCGCTGTTGGATGCACAAACCGTTTATTTTTAGTTTGAATGGTGATAAAGCTAGTAAATGCCCAAATGCACCGCTGTATAATTACATAAATGAGTTGTGAAATGTTTACAATAAGGACAGTGACCGGAGACGAGGCTATAGCAATGGAAAGCAATGGAGGCTTATTTATAATGACCCAGACGTTATACATCTCCGTCCTCTTCCCTTGTGTTTGACTCTATGGTTTGACTAGGCAGTAGGGGTTTGCACGTGTAGCCGGTAAGTAGGCTAAATCATACCATTTAGGAAAAATCAATAAACGAAAACCGAGTGGGGTCGACATGTGCTAGCCTACTGTAGGCTACTAAAGCAGATAACACAACACATTATTGTGTTTGGTTATAATATTTATTCATTTAACTATTTAACTGCTCCACCATAAGTTTCACTTTCCTTTTCATCTCCGTCTCAGCTGGTCTGATAAGCTGGTCGGCTCGTGAGCCCAACGGCCCCGAAAGCAGGAGTCAGTCTAAAAACAGATGGTCACGGCTAGTTATGATCACTTTTAAATCAAAAAGCTAAATTATGAAATAAAGGCATCTCTGTCTCTCTCTGTCTATCTGTCTGCCGGTCGTTACTGTCACTCTCCAACAGCAGTCCGGCCACTGAAGTCGTCGGGGCCATTTCTTCTCATCATTTATCTACTCAACTGCCGGCAACGCGTATGGGTCATTAAGACGTTTCCTGTTCAATAGTGTTAATGTTTCCGCATAACCAATGTTATCACTCGCTGATAAACTGTTTTTAGTAAGCTGACAACATCGCTATTTAGCACCATGGACCTATAAAGAAACACCGCAACTGCAATATAACCAAACGGGTAACCATGAAAACCAGCCAAACAATTTTTCTTTCTACAGCTATGCAGCGCGCGCATCCGCCGTGTTGATAAACAGATAAGGGGTCTATTGGCAGTTTGGTAAAATAATGTTTTACTAAATACTCAAAATCTCCACCCTCCATAACTGTTCTTGCTAATATGATAACAATGCAAACATGCTAATCTCCCGCTATTGTTATTGTTGTTAAATTTCAGTGACGTTGATAATGATGCTTTGATTTGATTGGTGTGAAGCCAAGGGCCGAGTGGCTTCCCTTGGCACCCTCATGACACCCTCCTGACCAATCACAGGAGGGCAGTGGCAAGACAATAGCCTCACCTGATTGGTCAATTCTTTTTCTTTTTTTCACAAAGGGATGCCAGCTCGGGCTGGCTTCCTCGCGGACACACAGTGTGCAGTGTCGTGTTTCGCCGCGTCTTCAGAATCTAACTGTATAGGGGCGCTGTTTCGCGCATTGTGAAATGCACAATGAGAGGAGAAAAATGGGGAAGAAATGACAGCAACACAGCACCAAAGCATTACCGAAACTGTTAATATAAATGTTTTTATTGGATGACAACTACAGCCTAAAAAACAGGGAAGCCTGGCTTCCCTTGGCTTCCGGGAGAAAACGCCACTGGTTAATGCTTAGGGTTGGGTTGGTAGCCGGTAACCTGGCCTTGGCCCTGGGCTTTCAGTTGGCCCTGGGGTTAACATTTACTTAAATTCACTGGTCTGATCCATTTCTCTCTCCCTCTGTTCTTCCACAATAAAAAAACAATGCTCATTCAAACACAGTCCAGATCATAATGTACTGAACTACTGAACATGTGTTTAAATATTTACACGTTTTCATTCTCCATCAGTGCTGCTCAGAGTCAATCAACACTGGAGTCCAAACTGGAGGCCCTGCAGTGACACTTCACCTGGGATCTGGACGAAGGACCGTCCAAACTCTTCCGTGTCAGGGACAAGCTGGTGGACATCGGGACAGAGGAGGGAAACCGCTGGCTGGGTCACATCTACAACCTGAGGGGGTACATCCAGTACAAGCTGGGCTTCGCCGAAGACGCCCAGAGCTTCTTCACCAAGGCTGCAGAGGCTTTCTGCAACATCAGAGAAGCAGATGAAGGTCCGTGGTTAGTGGTGAACTATGGGAACCTGGCCTGGCTGCACCATCTCCTGGGAGACCAAGGAAAGAGTCAGGATTACCTGTCAAAGGTCGACGCCCTGATGCAGAAATACCCATCTCCACCCCAGCACAAGCTCCATGCAGAGACCTACGCTGAGAAAGCCTGGAGCCTGATGAAGTTCAGCAGAGACAAACAGCTGCTGGCTGTAGATTACTTTGAGAAAGCCATCGGGATGCAGCCGGAGATGGTGGAGTGGAACTCCAGCTATGTCTTATTGTTAATAAAAGATTTAAACCGCAGACTCGGAGAGCTCGAGGATGAAATCCTGGAGAAAATGAAGATCGCCAAAGAACAGGATCCAGAGAACTTGTACCTCACTGTTCACTACCTTGAGCAACGTGCAAAGAAAGGAGAGAGACCTGATGAAGATGAAGTACGTGAGTTAGGCAGAAAGATTTTGAGAAATCCTGTCAGTTGCTACAGTGGTATGAATGCATTAATATGGGTTTATAGAAACTATGTATCTGTTGATGAGGCCGTTGCTTTGGCAGAGGAGGCTGTGGTAAAACATCCAGATGAGCGTTATCTGAAGAGATGTGCTGCACTTCTCTACAAATGGATCGTTACTTTCAAGGCCAGTCGTGCAACGCAAACCACCATAGAAAGAGCAATCCGTCTCCATGAGGAGGTGATCTCTCTTTACCCTGATTCTTCCCTTGTGAAGAAAATAGATCTCGCAAATATCTACGCAAAGAAAGATCAGGGCACAGCAAAAGCTGAGCAGATGTACCAGGAACTGCTGGGAATGGATCTGGAACGCGCAGATACACAGATGCTTTTCAGCAAGTATGCACATTATTTATACATCACTCGACAGGATATAGACAGGTCAATAGAATATCACATGAAGGCGGCAGAGATACCGCAGCAAACAGCTTTTCGTAGCATAAGCATCTGTGCTCTGGAGAAGATTAAAGAGAGGAACCGGAACCCAAGGTGTAGAGAAATAGAGGAGTTTCTGGAAAGCCTGCCACAGCGGTAGTGTTCTTTACCAGCACTGGATCTAAATCCAGAAAGAAATGTAGATATCACCTATAAATAATTGCTGATTAATTTGAAATCTTGCAGGAAAGAAAGACTTGTGGAAAAGATCACTTCAATAAATAAGGTTAAAAAGCTGGGAGAAACTTAGCGTGCAGACGCACTGATCGGAGCACAGCAGGCAGTAAAGTTTGGCCAATTCAACGCAGATTCTATTGAACAAAATGTATATTGCCTCGAAGCCTCCATTAAAAATGTTGGGATAACATGAATTTGCTCCTTAAAGCTGCAGTTGATAGTTTTTTCACTGTAATATTTGGCAAAACTGTCATAATAGCCATTCAGCTATATGTAGGTGAAGTGGTCTGAAAATATTTTTTTATCACTTTGCTCCCCCCTGCCTCTGTGTGCTGCCCCCCAAAATTGCCACCGCTCATGTTAATTTTGAACTATCAGAGCGAGGTCAGATTCTCCGTTCTTATTGGCTGTGGGACCTTGGCAACGACGTTGATGCGTCAGTTGCGTGAGCGTTCACGACCCTAGCAGTCTGACACTAGCCTACTGTTTGGTACTAGGCTACTACGGCGGACAGCGAGTAGCAATGTCTTCACAAACGAACCCTCAATTTACCATTCCCCGGATACCAACAACTAACACCGCTAAGACAGCAAAAAAACGAGGAAAGACGAATGTTGAAAAGTTAACTGCTAAAAGGGAGACGGAGAGAGCTCGAAAAAAAGTACACCGGCCATGTCTTCTTGCCCTATCACGTCAAGACCTCTCCGACCGCGACCTCGTCCCCTTCCCCTGCCCCTAGGCTGCCTGCCGCTAGCAGCAGGACGTCCGCTGGCCCTATATCCCTCGTCCTGTGCTCAGTGTACTCATAGCGATTTTGTCGCTATATTTAGTGACTTTTCAGCCCCCCTGGCGAATTTTTTTTCAAAACAGCGACAAGCAACATGAACGTGCATAGCTGTCGTTCGGAGGGAGGAGCTACAGCAGGTAGAGCGTTGGGAAAACAGCCGTTGGGATCCCAACGGCTGAAACTCTCAACTGCAGCTTTAAACCAATAGGACGTCATCTTGACGGTCGACATTGTGTGTAACAAGTAATAAAGTTTAATCTCCTCTGCCAAAGTTTAGATTTTTATCAGTTTTTATTGTGTTACATGTACTATTTTGCTTTAGTGTTGATTTTGTCCCTTAGCTCTGTATAAGATAATATTAAATTTAAAAAAACATAATTTATGGAATTAGTTTTGCTCTAAGTTTTGGAGTATATAAAATAAAACTGTGTTATATTTAATTTGATATATAACCTGAATATAATCAGCAGATATAACTGTAAGTGTGTTAAGCTTGGTCTCAGTTTTTATACAATACTATAATACTATTAAATATACATTATGTGCACAAATAAATTTTCTGTATATCTTTGTTTTGGTGGTTACACTACAGACATTCAGGGGAAGGTTATGTGTGACTATCAAGTTTAATCTCTGCTTCAAGTCTCGATTTGGATCAGTTATATAACCACTGTTTATTGAAAAGCTGTTGAGTTGATTTTCTTTTCCTTAAAGTTGTATTTTTTAAGTGCATGATAATACTACTGAGTGTTAGTGGAAACTTTGGAGTAATGGGGAAACTATAGTTTGTACTTTTTCATAACTTTAACATTGTATTAATGTCAAGCTGTGTCTCGTTTGTAAACACTACCAATATTATTAAATATACATTATATGTGCACAAGGAAATCCTCTCTGAGTTGTTTGTTTTTGTGGTTACTGTGCAATAAATTCATGTACTTGACAGAGTTTTGCAGGACTGTTCATGATGCACTGATGGAGGTCAAACTACAACTTTGAAATCTAATGACAACATTATATTGAGACATGTTTACATCAGAAAACATTTTAATGTGTGTTTTACTTTATATCTAGAATTTCAGAATAAATTGCTAAAGGTTCTTGGAAGTTACTGTTTAATTTGGTAATTTGAGGATTCATTGTATTATCCATTAAATAAAAGCTTAATTCAGAACATAGTAAGGACAAATGTTTTTAGTTATTTTCAGCCATGTAGTGTTTGGCATGGTATGCATGAGAACTTGCTCAATAATGTCCATCATCGTATGAATTATTACAGAAGGGTAAGATGATTAGATAGTAGTATACATGTACACTGTTGAGGGGGCAGAGCCACAGAAAAGGCAAGTCATAATTCACACACAGAGAGAGAGAGAGAGAGAGAGAGAGAGAGAGAGAGAGAGAGAGAGAGAGAGAGAGGGGAGAGAGAGAGAGAGAGAGAGAGAGGGAGAGAGAGAGAAAGAGAGAGAGAGAGAGAGAGAGAGAGAGAGAGAGAGAGAGAGAGAGAGAGAGAGAGAGAGACAGGATGGCATGCAAACGAGAGAGGGAAAAAATTAGGGGTGACATACCCTTGGGGGCTTGAGTCTCCTTTCCAGCACCTTCGCATAGGTTTTCCCGGTGAGGCTGAGTGGAGTGATTCCCCGATATCGGAAACAGGGACCACCACCCTGGTCTGCCAATCCAGAGGTCTGTCCCTGATGCCCAGGCCATGATCCAGAGGCTCTGTCAGCCAAGACACCCCCCCTAATATCCAGGGTATTCAGCATTTGTGGACGGATCTTATCCCCTCTTGGCGCTGTGACACTAAGGAGCTTTCAAACCACCTCAGTGACCTCTGCCATGGAGATGCATTCTGATTCTGACTCTCCACACTCTTTCAGCCCGGCCTGGGTGGTAGGATGGCCTAAAGGAAAGGTGGCCGACCAGTAACCATGAGTTCCTCAAAGTTATTCCTCAACCTCTCGACAAAATGCCCAGTTGACATTAGAGTTTGCTGATATCTGCCAATACCAGTGTCAAGAGTATATCGACCTAACCAAGGCCCAAAAGCTTCCTTGCTCCCAACAACTGTTTCCACAATAGAGGATTTGAAACTAAAAGGGAAAATTAATACAATTTATCTTGACATGAGATTGTTTTTTTCCCCTACTGTATTCAGGGTGGAAAACTTAAAAATATATGTTTTACTTTCAACATTGAAGTTTACACTAATAAGCACTAAACACATACCACTGTATAAAAATACCTTCAGGGCAACATATCCAAAACTTATTTTTCAGTTTCAATTTCAGTGGAACTCTGTCAGGGCAATAGGGTGAGGCTGGATCTTGAATGACTCACAGGGTTAGTAAATGGTAATAAAAGCAAAACAACATGATGAGTGTTATGTGCCCACTTTGGTTTCCCTTTGTAGGAAATGGAAGTCAAGATGAAAAATAAAACATTTATAACAAAGAGAAAATCCTAGGAAATGGAAGTCAAGGCAAGACTGCACTAAAGGCAGATTATCACAGAAATCTGTTCACATTGATTAAAACTCACCAGGAACATTTTTATGTTCATTTCTTCAACTTTCTTATATTTTCTCGTCTCTCTGAATGTCCATGAAGTACAGCAGCGTATTAGGAAGGGTTTGTCACCTAAAAAGGGCATTCGGTGTATTGGAAAGTTTTCATGTCAAAATCTCTAACATTTTGAAGATAAAATAAGAAAAAATACATTAACTTTAATACGCAATTCAAGGGGCCGAAAACATCTAATGAAAAGATATAAAATGTATCTTGACAAGAGATGTTGTCCCTAAGAGAAGATTTTAAAAGCTATATAATTTTTCTTTACTTTCAACTGTTAAGTGAGCATGAATGAGCACTAAACTCATACAACTATTTAAGAATATATTCAGTGCACATAGGTGAACAGGTGAAACGTGTCTTTTTCAGTTTCAGTTCCTGTGAACTCTATAAGGGCAGAAGGGAGTGGCGGGATCGGGAATGACTCAGGGATATCAAGTCGTAAGCAAAGCATAACAACATGAGGAGTGTCATGAGCTTGTGCCCACAGGCTTGTGCCTGTCAAGGCAAGACTGAACTAAAGGCAGATTATCACACACATCCGTTTTATTTAGTGATGATGAATGTACGCCTACAAAAAAACATTTATAACAAAGTGAAAATCTTATGCCCTTCCCAGAAATGTTCATGTGCTATTTATATCTTGATTCATCACATATTTTAAGTTTCATTATGGATATCTCAAAAACCTGCTCAACCACATCACCTTATTTAAAGCCAAGCAGAAGTGGGACAGGACTTATATTGTGCCGGTGATCCCAACAGAGCATCAAGAGCAGAAATCAACAGGACTCATATTCAGAAAACTACTGGCTCAAGAAAACAGCTCGATGATGAGGTAAGTTGATGCTTCTCAATTTGATATAGTATGTTCAGAATTAAATAAGTAGAATAACCCTCCCTTCCCTTTGAGCCACTGGCAATTTAAAAGTAGTGCTTTCTTATTTTTTCAAAGAATTACTTATCATTTTTCTAATTTCTTTCTAAAGATTGTTTTTGTCATTAGTTTCTGGGAGACAAAGATGAAATGGGGCAGAGAGGGGAATGAGGGTTGCTCTAACGAGCACTACACCATGAGCACCCCCACTTATCAGTTGTTTTCTGAAAGTCGTGTCACACACTGCCCTCTATAATATTTGATTTAATAACTTATCAAAAACAAAAAACAAAAAAACATCAGCAATAAGAACCTGTCATGTGTTTCCTCAGTAAGGCGTCTTTTTTAAAAAAAATAACTTTTCTCATTTTGTTTTCAGTCTTTGTTTTTTTTCTAACAAAACCCCACTTTTTCTTTCCATCATGTCCTTTTTATTGACTTGCTGTCCCTTCAATACTGTGTAGCTTCCACATCTACTGACGTTGTTGTTGTTTTTCATTCTCCTTCAGTGCTGCTCAGAGTCAACCAACACTGGAGTCCAAACTGGAGGCCCTGCAGTGCCACTTCACCTGGGATCTGGACGAAGGCGATAACAAACTCTTCCGTCTCAGGGACAAGCTGGTGGACATCGGGACAGAGGAGGGAAACCGCTGGCTGGGTCACATCTACAACCTGAGGGGGTACATCCAGTACAAGCTTGGCTTCACCGAAGACGCCCAGAGCTTCTTCACCAAGGCTGCAGAGGCTTTCTGCAACATCAGAGAAGGAGATGAAGGTCCGTGGTTAGTGGTGAACTATGGGAACCTGGCCTGGCTGCACCATCTCCTGGGAGACCAAGGAAAGAGTCAGGATTACCTGTCAAAGGTCGACGCCCTGATGCAGAAATACCCATCTCCACCCCAGCACGAGCTCCATGCAGAGACCTACGCTGAGAAAGCCTGGACCCTGATGAAGTTCAGCAGAGACAAACAGCTGCTGGCTGTAGATTACTTTGAGAAAGCCATCGGGATGCAGCCGGAGATGGTGGAGTGGAACTCCAGCTATGTCTTATTGTTAAGGAATGATTTCAAGTATGACCACACAAAGCTGGAGGATGAAATCCTGGAGAAAATGAGAATCGCCAAAGAACAGGATCCAGAGAACTTGTACCTCGCTGTTCAGTATCTTCACCTACGTGCCAAGAAAGGAAAAGGAATTGATAAAGATGAAGTACTTGAGTTAGGCACAAAGGTTTTGAGAAATCCTGCAAGTAGCTACAGTGGTTTGAACACATTACTTTGGGTTTATAGAGAGTATGTATCTGTAGAAGAGGCCACATTCTTGGCAGAGGTGGCCCTGGAAAACCATCCATCTGAGCGTTATCTGAAGAGATGTGCAGCACTTCTCTACAAATGGATCATTTGGAGGGACAGTCAGGCATCCAGATCAAAACACATTACAAAGAGCAATCAGTCTCCAGGAGGAGTTGATCTCTCTTTACACTGATTCTTCACTAGCGAAGAAAATGGATCTCGCGAATATGTACGCAAAGACAGATTGGGGCAAGGCTAGAGCTGAGCAGATGCACCAGGAACTGCTGGGAATGGATCTGGAACCAGCAGATACACAGATGCTTTATAACAAATATGCAATGTATTTATTCCGTGATCGTAGGGAGCCCCACAATTCAATAAAATATAACATGAAGGCAGCAGAGATACCACATCAATCCTTCTTTCGTTGCTACAGCATCAGACTTCTGGAGAAAGTTAGGGACAGACGCAGTAACCACATGTGTGGCGAAATAGAGGAGTTTCTGGAAAGCCTGCCAAACCTGTAGTGTTTTAACAGCACTGTTTTCAATCCAGACAGAAATGTAAGTGTTGCCATCACCTAGGAAATATGTACATAGACATTTGGAAAACTTTCAGAAAAGACTTGTGATAAAGATCACTTAATTAAAATAATAATAATAATAATAATAATAATAATAATAATAATAATAATAATAACAATAATAACAATAATAATAACAATAATAATAATAATAATAATAACAATAATAATAACAATAATAATAACAATAATAATCTGAATTTATATAGCGCCTTTCAAGGTACCCAAGGTCGCTTCACAAAAAAGGGGGGGAAGTACAGTGTTTGTGTACACAGGGGGGTGGGGGCGGGTTAGAGGTCATAGGCCTCTGAGAAGAGGTGTGCCTTCAGGAGCTTCTTGAAGGACTCCAGTGGAGTCCTTCAAGATAGTTAAAAGGAAGTGAGAAGCTGCAGAGGCAGTGATTGAGACAGTATAGTTTGGCCCTATTTGATACAGATACTTGGAGTAGATTTAATTCCTGCAAGTGAATCATTCCAAAATCAGTCACCTATTGTTGAAATAATGCAGAGACCTTGGAGATAAAAGATGCAAGAGGGCCCTCTAGTGGGGGTTTATGGTGCCGGTTTGACCATTTGACAAGCACAGTGGTGCACAATTATATTCTTGTTGTGTTGATTTTCTTTCCTTATATCTGTATATTTTAAGTGATATGAGAAGATAATACTCTATGAAATTAGTTTAGTGTACACTTTGTAGTGAAAAAAAATAGTCTGTGGGGATTTTGGCTTGGGAATGTGTCTTAGGGTATTTTTATTATTTTCATAGGTTCCATGTAAACATTATATTTACGTATTTACTGTATTCCTGTTGGGTTGATTTTGTTTACATGGCGTTGCATATGTTTTTTAAGTTTATGATACCAGACGAAAAAACTAATGAAATGAGTTTTAGTGTAAACTTTGGAGTATTCAAAATTAAAGGTTCGACCAGTCTGTGGGGGGTTTTGGGAATAGTTCTCTGGAGTGTGGTAGCTGAAGAGTGGCAAGTTCACTTCCCTGAGCAAGGCATTAAACCCTTAACAGCTCGGGGCAATGTGCTTTGGAGTGTTTTCAACCATTTTCAATCCATGTAAATATTGTATTAACGTATTTACTATATGGGTTGATTTTTCTTCCTTAGCTCTGTATAAGTTAAGAAGAGAACAAAATACTTGTGAAAAATAAAACTGTCTAATAGTTCATTTGATGTATAACCTGAATATAATCAACACATGTAACTGACTGTTAGCACAGAAACTATGTTTAGCTCTGTCTCAGTTGTACACAATTCTAATAAAGATACATTATGGGCACAAAGAAATCTTCTGTAAATTGATTGTTTTGGTCGTTACTATGTAATAAATACATGTACTCGACATGGTTTTGCAGGACTGTTCATGTTGCACTGATGGACGTCAAACAAACTACAACTATTGAAAGATAATGACAACATTATATTTGGAAATTTACCGGTGAAACTGACTTCTAGAAACAGGAGCATAGACAACTATTCAAAGTTTAAGTTGTAAGGCAAGTCTCTTTCTTGCTTGAATGTAAAATAACATCTGAAACGATTCAGAACACCAACTTTTACTGTTTTCAGTACATGATCAATTTGGGGTTGAATATTCAGAGCCAGTCCACACACCTAGATTTTTGCAATTACCATCAATATAAGTTAAAACCAAAGACTTGGGTTTGGAGTTGAGGTTTTGTCACACACCAAGAAGCTTTGAATACATAAATTAGACATTGTTGCATGTTCAGCTGTCCTGTTGGCCATGTGGCATGACTTTTTTTAACAATAAATGGCCATTGATAATCTCATTTAGAGTTTGAACCCCATCAGGCTACAAATTAATTTATTACTCTATTTTATCTTGGGTTTTTATGCATACTAACTGAGCACACCCCTTATTTCTCTGAATGTTGTACTTTATTATCTTTGTAGATGTGACAAATAACCAAAAAAAACTTGAACCTTGAGGTGGACTGAGTGATTAGATACTATACACAAACACTGCCAAAATATCTCAAACGAAGGGGGCGCCCTTAGCTCAGTTGGTAGGGCGTCCCCCCCATGGGCCTCGGCCAGCAGGGGACCCCGGTTCGATTCCAACCTGCGGTCGTTCTCTGCATGTCACTCCCCTCTCTGCCCCATTTCAACTCTGTCTCTACACTATCAATAAAGCATAAAAATGACAAAAATTATCTTTAAAAAATATATATATATATCTCAAATGATGACAAATTCGGGTTGGTGGTTCAGAAAGGGGGGCCAGAGAGTGTGTGCCAACTACCGGGGTATCATACTTCTCAGCCTCCCTAGTAAAGTTTACTCCAAGGTGCTGGAAAGGACCGTGCAGCCAATAGTTGAACCTCGGATTGAAGAGGAAAAATGCAGATTCCATCCTCCTTCGTGGCGCTTCAGTTAAGTCAGTTCTTTCTAAGTCATTTTGAATTTGGTCTTGTGTCTCTGAAGGTGAGACCATAACACAACCCTCCACCTGTACATTTTCAGATAAGAGGACACTGATTGTGGAATAAGTTTTGATTGCATCATAAACGTCACCTGGTCGCTCTATCTAAAGTGAAGCAGGAGCTGGACATCACTGATCTTGTGCCAGAGGCAAGAGCAGGAATCTGACAGAAAACTAATGAGTCAAGGAACCGGCAGGATGATGAGGTGAGTTGCTGCTTCTGCATTTAATACACGATCGCCCATAAAGTTGGAATAAACTATTTTTGACAGATAAAGTGTATATCTTCTCAGGACTATATTGATTCCGTTATAATTCAATTTGATATTTACTTCATAGAGGCTGAAATATTAACATTGTTAATCTTACAATAATTGTAATTGATTAAAAGTTTTCTATTGTTTCTCAAAAAAACAGAATCACTTCCGGCTTGCTGAGGGTGAAGAGCTATTTACTGAGAGCAGCGGAGAACTCAGATTCACAGCATTAAAAATCTCTGAAAATCCCTGGAGATGTCCAAAAAAGGAAAAACCACTGATAAGGGAATGGAAGAAGACAAAGTTTTTGCGGAAGAAATGAAAAAACAGTTGGCAGACTTGAAGAAAGGAATGTTGGCAGATTTGAAGAGAGAAATAAAAAGTGAGAGGGAGACGGAGCGAGCACTGCGGAAGGCTGAGCTGGCTGGGATTATGGACGAATTGATTGGGCGTTTTGATGTAAAAATCAAAGAGAAAGTTGTTGCTGGTCTGAAGCCACCGATGATCGAATTGAAGGAACTTCAAGCCGTCAATGTGAAGAAAGATCAGCTCTTGAAAGAGCTTGGAGATAAAATTGATGAACAAGAACAACAAGCAAAAAACAGAGATGCGATACTGACTGTGATGGATATTAAACCAAGGTTGTATGCAGGTGCCGAGAATGGAGAAGAAGAGGGCGATACAGGGAATGTAACGGAGGAAAAACAAGTGGCAATGTTTCTGAGAAGCAAATCCATTAATCTGGATCTAGAGAACGTGGAGTCCTGTTTTCTTCTCCCGAAGGGGAAATTCGCCAAAAAGCGTGCTGTCATTCTGAAATTTGTGAGTAGGTAAAAAAAAGGTATAAAAGGCTGAGGAGCTGTGTGATCTCCCCTAGGTCTGCACAAGCCCGGTCTGAGCTGGGAAAGACAGCTTTTAGCTTCAGTGCCCCCGACTCCTGGAACAACTTACAGCAACAAATTAGACTAAATACCTTCATATCCTTTAATCAATTTAAACAAACTATCTTAAATCTGCCAAACTCTACCTATAACTGTTTTAATTAGGCTATATTGTACTTTCACCCATTTAATTTAATTTTAATTGCTGCCACTCTTCACCACTATGTAAATGTTTCAATTGTTTTTTTTTCTTATCTTCACTTGTTGTGTATTTGATTTATTTGCATTGAATATTGTGTATGCATTGTTGTTTTTCCTTGGAATTTGTTTGAACTCGACACCATTGAAAATGAGGGTCACCCCTCAATTGGTCTCTCGAGGATAAATAAAAGTTAAATGAAAAAATAAAAAATAAAATATCGACCTAACCAAGGCCCAAAAGCTTCCTTGCTCCCAACAACTGTTTCCACAATAGAGGATTTGAAACTAAAAGGGAAAATGAATACAATTTATCTTGACGTGAGATTGTTTTTTTTCACCTACTGTATTCAGGGTGGAATATTTAAAAATATATTTTTTTACTTTCAACATTGAAGTTTACACTAATAAGCACTAAACACATACCACTGTATAAAAATACCTTCAGGGCAACATATCCAAAATGTATTTTTCAGTTTCAATTTCAGTGGAACTCTGTCAGGGCAATAGGGTGAGGCTGGATCTTGAATGACTCACAGGGTTAGTAAATGGCAATAAAAGCAAAACAACATGAGTTGTTGTGTTGTGAGCTTAGTGGAAATGTGCCAACTTTGGTTTCCCTTTGTAGGAAACGGAAGTCAAGATAAAAATAAAACATTTATAACAAAGAGAAAATCCTATGAGCCTCCCAGAAATGTTCTTGTGCTACTTCTATTATAAAATATATATATATATATATATATATATATATATATATATATATATATATATATATATATTCTATCTTGATTCATCACATATTTTAAGTTTCATTACGGTTATCTCAAAAACCAGCTCAACCACATCACCTTATTTAAAGTGAAGCACAAGTGGGACAGGATTTATATTGTGCCGGTGTGTGTGTGTGTGTGTGTGTGTGTGTGTGTGTGTGTGCGCATATCCTAAAGGAAGAACACATTTGGAAAACATACACCTCCATCTACCATTTAGTACACCAACAGTACATGTTTGGGTTTCTGACTATCTGACCGAGCATTGAGACATGTTTGCTAAAGTAGCCAATGATTTAAAGGGACACTGTGTAACATTTTAAGTAATTTATTAGCTAAAATCAATATCCTCATTCATAAATATGTCCTCATTGGTGTTAAATCACCTCTGCCAATAATCTGAATTATCCTCCTGAGCGGAGAATTACAAATATTAATATTACATTTTGTACATTGAGCAGGCAGGTCTTATGGAGGAATCCATGGTTTTGGAATGTCATCAGTTGCATTGTTTAGAATTTTGAATTGTTCTTGTCCTTGAAGGCCACTGTAGCTTCTGTTACTATTCAAAAGGGTTGGGTTACCCAGGGAGCGTTGCATTCTAGAACTTTCTCGAACTTTCTTGATGACGTCATAGTACACACTGCACCTTTAACATTACAGCTTGGGTTTGCAGGCAGATTACAGGTATAGATGATATACCGAAGCTACATAAAGTTGTATTCTTTGTTGCACACACATGTTTTAAATAAGCCATTGCCAGTGTGAAGTGATATTCCTGCAAACAGAACCACAGTTTTATAAACATTACCACACGCATAAACACTGGTCACTTCTTTTACATTGTGATGACCTCCAGAAGCCACATAAGTTATGGCTCCTCTGGTCACCTTACTCAAATGCAATAATTGCAATGTGATAACTCGGGGAAAAAAACAAGGAAAAGACAGGATGAGGGAATAATTAGCTTCCTGCATCTTTTTGCAGTTTCCAGCTAATAATGATTTTTTAATAAGCTTCATCTTGGTCGTCTATAAAGTGTCTAAACATCTACAAAACTGATATTAAACTGCTCAGTCAGTAATGTAGTCAAATAAAATAAAATTACAGAAATCAAAATTCTTGACTTTCAGCGAGTGTGTTAGGACCCAACACTGTTCAAAGCCAACTTTTAAAGTTTCAGAACTTTTTAGAACATTTCCACCAAAGCAGTAATCCAGCGATAAACTTTACAAATACTGGACAGCAAGGCCAAACTGTCAAAGAAGCAGCAATCAAGTGTTCAATTGATTTCAACCAGGATGTGCAGATATGCATGTGTAATGTTGGAAAGGTTTCCTTCAAAAGTCGTAAACACGAAAAAGAAAAAAACATATGAAGGAGAAAGAAAGGACTAAAGTGATACTGCAGGACCTCAGCACGTGTCTTTGACCAATTGGACTCTTGAAATGAAACCACCCATTGAACTCAGTCCAGTTAAAAGACGGCACATGCCTGTTGTAAGGACGCCCAGCCTACAGTGAAATGTTTTCTCAGAGAGACCAAATCTGCTGGGATCAAACGGTGCTGGGAGGGTTTATGAGTAACAATGGTGAGAGAACAGAGCCACACAGCAACGTTTGGAAAAGACTTTGGGCCTAGATGGGTGAGATCCAACAGGGCGAGGGAGACAGGAAGGGGAAGGGAGGGAGGGAGGGAGGGGAGGAGATCCCAACGGAGCATCAAACTGAGCAGAAATCAGCCGAACTTATATTCAGAAAACTACTGAGACAAGAAACAAGCTTGATAATGTGGTGAGTTGCTGCTTCTGCTTTTCATATAGTTATAGGGTAACACTTTACAATAAGGTACACAGAAAAAGAGTAGTTACTGTTCCAAAAAGAGTAGTAACTACTCTTTTGGGAACAGTAAATGCTCTTTTTTGTGTACCTTATTGTAAAGTGTTACCAATTATAGGATTAAATGAGTAGTATGAATTTTATTTATTTTATTTTATTTATGGTATATCTTCTTTGTTCACTTTGAGCCACAGGCATTTTAAATGTTAGACTTTATTTATTTCTTTTTTCTAAAAATTACTGATCCAATTCAAAGTGGTTCATAGGGCTCAAAAGCCAAATTATCCACAATTTACCCTGATGTTAGTCCACTGTGTGTAAGATGTAACATCTATGAAGCCTCTCTACTTCATATGTATTGGTTGTGCCCCAGCCTTAACACATTCTGGGTAGAGGTCTTCCAAACATTATCTCAGGTGTTAAACATCAAGTTGGAACCAAAACCTCTAATGGCACTTTTTGGGGTCACTGACGAGGTGGTTGGATTAACTGCAGTTTTTGTTTAAGTCTTTATTGAACATGGTTAAAAAAAATAATACAAACAAAAATAAAAGGATTGAGCAGTAAAAAAGGAAAGAAATAAATTAAAAACAAACCAATGGGATCCTCAGGATCCTAAGCAACAAATACATAACTGGAATAACATAGTTCATGTTCAAAAGGGAAGAAGTTAAGAAAAAGCTTTTCTGGTCCTACCCCCTCTTATTTTTTATAATTGTTTACAAAAAAATAAATGTTCAGTATGAATCAGTCAGTGTCTATGATGTTGATGTTTCAGCTCGTGGGTTAAACAAATCAAAACTTTTCGACAAGACAATAACAAAATAAAATAATGGAACAGTTAAGCGACGTACTATATCTTTTGCCTCTCTTCTGGCCCGGCGAGCCATTCTGCTGAGGTGGAGGGAACCTGTCCCGCCCACTCATACACAATGGCTGAGAGATGTTATGTCCTGCCTTAAGCTGGAGAAAATTAGGTACTCGCTTCAGCATTCCAGTGCAGGGTTTCAGAAAGCATGGGGACCTTTTCTGGCCTCATTTCAGGTTCTGTGAACTGGCAATGACTTGGGAGGGATTATTTTTGGGTATTTTGATGTTTATTTTATTTTATTGTTTGTTTCGATGTAAGTGGCGTTTTTTATTTATTCTTTCATACTACCTGTCTGTAACAAATGAACAACTTTTCACTTTTCTATTCAAAAAAACTAATAAAAATATCTTGATTTAAAAAAAATTACTGATTTGTTTTCTGAAAGTTGTTTTAAACACTGGCAAGAAACATACTTCTGCTGGAGAAATTCTGCATTCAGCTTTTTTGGTTTTATTTGAATGATTTACATTTTTCTTCAAAAAAGGAACCAGACATAAAAACCTGTAATGTGTTTCCTCAGTGGTAGTTAATGCTCTACTTTCAGCTGTCTTTTTTTATTATTGAGTATTTTTTAAAAAGTTAACGACACCTTTTCTTTCCAGCATATTATTTGTATTTAGTGTCTGTACAATACTTTGAAACCTCCACATGAGTCTGATCATTTACCATTGTTGTTTTCATTCTCCTTCAGTGCTGCTCGGAGTCAACCAACACTGGAGTCCAAACTGGAGGCCCTGCAGTGCCACTTCACCTGGGATCTGGACGAAGGCGATAAAAAACTCTTCCGGCTCAGGGACAAGCTGGTGGACATCGGGACAGAGGAGGGAAACCGCTGGCTGGGTCACATTTACAACCTGAGGGGGTACATCCAGTACAAGCTGGGCTTCACCGAAGACGCCCAGAGCTTCTTCACCAAGGCTGCAGAGGCTTTCTGCAACATCAGAGAAGCAGATGAAGGTCCGTGGTTAGTGGTGAACTATGGGAACCTGGCCTGGCTGCACCATCTCCTGGGAGACCAAGGAAAGAGTCAGGATTACCTGTCAAAGGTCGACGCCCTGATGCAGAAATACCCATCTCCACCCCAGCACGAGCTCCATGCAGAGACCTACGCTGAGAAAGCCTGGACCCTGATGAAGTTCAGCAGAGACAAACAGCTGCTGGCTGTAGATTACTTTGAGAAAGCCATCGGGATGCAGCCGGAGATGGTGGAGTGGAACTCCAGCTATGTCTTATTGTTAAGGAATGATTTCAAGTATGACCACACAAAGCACAGCAACACAAAGCTGGAGGATGAAATCCTGGAGAAAATGAGAATCGCCAAAGAACAGGATCCAGAGAACTTGTACCTCGCTGTTCAGTATCTTCACCTACGTGCCAAGAAAGAAGAGAGAATTGATAAAGATGAACTAGGTGAGTTAGACAGAAGGGTTTTGAGAAATCCTGTCAGCAGCTACAGTGGTTTGAACACATTAATTTGGGTTTATAGAGAGTATGTATCTGTAGAAGAGGCCACATTCTTGGCAGAGGTGGCTCTGGAAAACCATCCATCTGAGCGTTATCTGAAGAGATGTGCAGCACTGCTCTACAAATGGATCATTTCGAGGGACAGTAATCCAGATGAAAACACATTACAAAGAGCAATCAGTCTCCAGGAGGAGGTGATCTCTCTTTACCCTGAATCTTCACTAGCGAAGAAAATGGATCTCGCGAATATGTACGCAAAGACAGATTGGGGCAAGGCTAGAGCTGAGCAGATGCACCAGGAACTGCTGGGAATGGATCTGGAACTAGCAGATACACAGATGCTTTATAACAAATATGCAATGTATTTATTCCGTGATCGTAGGGAGCCCCACAATTCAATAAAATATAACATGAAGGCGGCAGAGATACCACATCAATCCTTCTTTCGTGACAACAGCATTCAAGCTCTGGAGAAAGTTAGGGACAGACGCAGGGACCCAATGTGGAGAGAAATACAGGAGTTTCTGGAAAACCTGCCAGCCTCTAGTGTTCTTTAACAGCACTGGTTCTAAATCCAGAAAGAAATGTAGGTGTTGCATCACCTACAAAAATATCTGTACATTAATTTGGAAAACTTAAAGTAAATACTTCTGGAAAAGATCACCTCATTAAATATAGTTATAGGAGAAGTAAGTGAGTTGGTCCTTTTAGCTAACTTCCTGTCAGTGACTGCAGTTAGCAGTCCCCTCCCTCGTCCCTACGTCACCACCACATGAACACACAGCCGTCTTCATCAGATGGAGCGATGGAGAGCAGCGAATCATCATTCACGGGCACAGAGACCCGCCTCTTTATAGCGCTCTGTCTCCTGATTGGATAAAAACGAGCGGGCTACTCTAAATTTTATCTGGCAATTGCTGAAAAGCTGAATGACTGGAAGACCTGTCTTATGAAATGCACATACTGTTTAAGTGATTGCTGTCTGAATATAGAGAGATTTAACACATTTAAAAATATCACTTACTTCTCCTTTAAAAATGAAGTGAGAAACTTAACGGTGGAGAGGCATTGATTGTGGTAGTATAGTTTGGCCCTATTTGATCCAAATAATTGGTGTAGCTGCTAGTGAATTGGACTAGATTTAATTCCTGCTAATGAATCCTCCCAGTGGCCCTCATTTATCAATCTTGCGTAGACCAGAAAAATGGGTGTACGATTTCCACGCAAATCTCGGCATTTATCAATATGGACGTGAGCGTAGGGTACGCTCAAATCCCACGCCAGCTCTCAGCTCGTGTACGCAAATTTGAAAACAGCTTGGACTCGCAGTGCAGGCTGTGCCGGGTAGCCGATGACTTTGTTGGACAATTATTAGAAGGTAATACAAATGCAGTGCAAATAAGACCGAAATAAAGATATTAATCACTTAAAAATGAGCAGCTTATGGTGTGCAACTGAGAAGGAGAGCTGATTCAATAGTGCGCACACCGGCCACTTAGGAGGGCTGCATGGGACTGCGTAAGGGCAGTTGTCTCCGTCTTGGAGCAGCTGGAGGGACACTGAGGCACGGGGGCTGCATTCATTCAAAATGTTAGCCTAAGTATTAAATATGTAGTAGACATACACTGCTCTTTATGATACAAAAAAATACACGGCACAACATTCAGCTTAACATTTTATTTATTTGACGCACTTTTTAGATGTTAGTTCCTCTTTTAATGTGTCATTGATGCTAAAGCGAGCAATTTATTTCCACCGTTAACCGGCACGTTGTTCCTATCTGCTGGTGGAGCAGGACGGTGGGCGCTCTCACAGCTGATCGCTGCCGGGTCGGCTTGTGCAGCTGACGGCCAGGCTGACCACTCGTGCCAAGCGCATGCTGTCATACAAACGCAAAATGTGTTATTTTTATTTTTTAAAACCCTTTTGAGTAGTGCTATCTAAAAGGGCCAATACATTCTAATCATTCAAATCTCTGCAGACGTGTATTTATTTTATGGGAACCATTATCGGACAGTTGGTGCGTCTTTTTCTCCTCCACCACTTATATTATGCCCGCAGCCCCGCACCCCCAGTTGGTTGCATTTCAGAACAGCAACACGCTTTTTTTAGTGGCGATTATGAGTCAACACCAACGCTGTTGACCGCAGCAGTTATTTCCTTCCTAACTGCTGCCTTCTGTCGTTCTTTGATGCTGCTTGTAGGCTAATGCTCCGAAATGAAACTCTTTTTTCTACTTTCGCTGTTATTCTGTCAATTTCTACTTCAGGGAAGTGCCGTATTGCGCATATCCATGTCGTAAAACCTCTGGGCGAGGCCTCTAAACTGAGAAAATATAGGGGCGTGTATGGGCGTGATACGCTCGTTTTCATCCGCCGAATTTATCAATAATGGCCATGGCGTACGCTGAGATTGGCGAGATACGCCTGTTTGATAAATACCACGCGACACCTGGCGTAGGGAGGTATTTGCGCCAGAATCTGCACCAGTTTCCACGCAAAATTGATAAATGAGGGCCAATGTCAGTCACCTAGTGCTGAAATAATGCAGAGAGACCTTGGAGATAAACGATGCAAGAGTGCCCTCTAGTGGGGGTTTATGGTGCTGTTTGACCATTTGACAAGCACAGTGGTGGAAGGATTGCAAATTAGGATTTAAATTACTTAAAAAACCCCTTTAAGCCGCACTCACATTACAGGAATTGGCGCCTTCGACTAATAGGAAGCCGTTTTGATAGTTGATATTTGGAGAATGTTTTGTGTAACCATCAGGTTTAATCTATTATAGATCAGTTGTATGACCACTGTTTATTGAAATTATGTTGTGTATGGGGGTAGGGGGGGGGGTGCTTTAACCACTACACCACCAGACCCCCTTGCTTATATTGTATCATTCATTTTAATGATTTAAGTATATCTTTTTTTTTGTTGTTCTTTTCATAATTTCCATGTAAACGTTGTGTGTGTGTGTGTGTGTGTGTGTGTGTGTGTGTGTGTGTGTGTGTGTGTGTGCTTTGAAATCTTATCATTCATTTTCATGATTTCATTCCATGAAGTTTATATTGTATTCAGTTTTTCTTTTTCATAACATATTTTGTATGTATATGCATTGTAGTAACGTATTTACTTTATTGCTGTTGGGTTGATTTTTTTTCCTTAGCTCTGTATAAATTTATACAAGAAAATAATAATCTATGAAATAAGTTTTCGTTCTAAGTTTTTGGTGTACTGAAAAATAAAACTGTAAAAATAGTTAATTTGATGTGTAACCTGAATATAATCAACACATGTTACTGACTGTATGCTGCTCAGAAAGTATGTCAAGCTCTGTCTCAGTTGTACGCAATACTAATAATATTAAATATACATTATGTGCACAAATAAATATTCTGTGTATCTTTGTTTTGCTGGTTACTCCACAGTTGACATTCAGGGGAAGGATGTATGTAACAGTAATCTTATAATTCACATCATTTTGCATTATTTTCATTATCATTTATATTATAGGCTACTGTTGAGATTAATTATTGTATTATTATTTTACATATACATTTTCAGATAACATTTGAATAGATAATGTTAGATCCTTGTGTTGAAGAGATATTTATTCCTACTGTAGCCTACTCAAGGCTTGACTTTTCTGGTTTATTTAGTGTGACTTCATTGGTAGTTTTTCTTTTGGTAAAATTGTAACATAGACATGAAAATAGGCTATAAATCAATATACAGACAGCAAGTATAACACACGGTAGGTATACACATAAATACTGAAACAAAGCTTAGCTAACACATATAAAATAATGGAGAGCTAGCAAACATTACACTTCTGCTGCAGGCTGCTAGCTAACAGAGACACATTTAAACAAACATAAGTAGCTAACTTTACGTTTCTAAAATAGCAAGCTAAAGTTAACAACACAAACACACACACACACACACACACACACACACACACACACACACACACACACACACACACACACACACACACACTACTTACATACAAATAGTCTCAAAAGCATGGCGTAAGAAAGAAAAACTCGGAAGTATTAATCTCTATGCTGTTCCTCACTGAAGAGTCTGCATATAAACTGATAACAAAGAATGTCATTGAAAGTCCGGAGATTTGGCGCGAATATCCTATATTCATGACGCGTGACAGAGGGCTCACTGATGCGTTTTACAAAACCAAAATAAAATGCAAATATGATGAATATGATAAGGCAGCACGTCACGATAACTATCTAGTTTTATCTCGTCTGCCGAGGTTTAGATTTTGATAAATTATTATTTTTTATAACTTCTATTGTAAACGTTGTATTAACGTCAAGCTCTGTCTCAGTTGTAGACACAGGTTGCGTTCCGAATCGCATACTCTTTCTTTTTTCTATTCTACATACTACATCTGACGATAAAAAGAATCTAGTTAGGATGCAGTAGGCATACTATTGGGACATACTTTTCTCTCTTAATTCATCATAACATTGCGCCTTGATCTTGCCTCTTGCTTTCATATCCGTCGCATCCCCGTTTGTTTTCATAACATGGACCTATAGGCTTCGTCGATGTTACGTCACTTCACGTGCGCACTGGATTGTGGGTCAGAATCGCCCAAATAGGACTATATGGTCTAGATGCAGCCGCTGCCGCCTACCAGTGCAGCTCGGCCAAACATGCCAAAAACGCCCATATCTGCCAAACACGCCCATATCGGCCAAAAACGCCTACAGCTTGTTGCTATGGTTGCTCTGCACTAAGCTGTGTGACGTTCTTCCTGTTCCGTTCTGTTGGTTAATATCGCGCTAGCCAGCTAGCTGCTCTTGCTGCCGTCGATGTTGAGACCATTTCACCAGCAAAATGTTTAAAACAGGACATTACAGCACAGTTAAAAACAAGAGAATCAGCATCCGCAACATTAAACATGAATACTAAGTGCTCATAGTACAGGAGTTACGTCTCCAGCGAGAGTATGGATTACAACAGTCAGCTGGGACTGAAACAGACACCCCCTGCTCTTCTATATCAGGTAAGTCAATACAAATGTTTTATTCGCCTACTTCGTTACCTAATGTTATGTTTGTGTTATTCAAAGGATTTTGTTGGTTAGAAAATAGCTTAACGTTACAGTCCAAATAGCTCTTTATAAGTCTTATCTGAATGATAATTTAGTATATGATAAAAATTATTAACGTGTTTGTTTGTATCAAATTAGACTGGCATCTGGTCAGCATATGAGGTAACAGGTTAGGTGTTACTGTTAACATTACTTTGGTGGCAATGTATAATTTATTTGACTATGTTAATTAATGACTAACATGATTTTTATGTGATGTGTCTTTTGTGAATAGATTTGCAAGCTACGAACACCTGATGACATTTTGGAGCTTTGCATCAACAAAATGGTCTGGGTCTCCATAGCCAAATCAGCTGCCTAAAGAAATTAAGTTGTCACACCTGCACGTCCTTCAATGGTGCTTTGTTGGTAGTTACATACTTTATAATACATAAACAAGATGTCATTGTATTTGTGTAGACTTAAAGGCTAAACTAGCGACTCAGTCCCCTCAAATACATCAGTGTAATTAAGTGACTGTTTTTTCTATTTTTAGGTGCACATGAACTTTGTACAACATTTTGTCAAAATCAATGAATATCTCCTCACAATATGCTACCTGTCCGTACTGTCTGAGCTGAACAAAAATCTGATGTTGATACACAGCCTACATGCTGTGTTTTCGCACATCATTCTTTTTAGTTTTAGTTTTATGTTTCTGTGTACCTTGTGTTAATGTGTATGTTTTACTGCACTGCTGTGTGTCGGCCATGACCCTCTTGAAAAATACCTTTCAGTCAGAAGAAATGGATTAAGGGCAGTTATATTTGTTTGATTGCAATGACCTCATGAGAGACTCTGCTTCTGTTCCACATAGCGAGTCTCAGAGCTATACATCTGAACATATTTAGTGGGCTTTTTCAAAAGCTCCAGCTCTTCCATACGGTAGTAATCACAATTAAACAGTACTTGCTGGGTTGCCAAGGTGGTTGTCCGAGGTTTGGGGGCTGCCTTTATTTAATATATTGTGTATTTTCTGATAACGAAGGTTTTTTTGCCCAGAGAGCCTGCAATTCATATCAAATCAAAGATGTCACTGACCAATGGGTCTGCCATATTCAGTGTCAAAAACTTCTTGTCTGTTTTTGCTACACTTTGCATTTGATGATTTCCCACAAAGTGCAATGTTTCAACATATTTTTAAAACAAACTCATTTTCATATCATTGTTGAGAAAATATATTCATAATTTTTTTGTCTGTAAATAAACTATTTGAATATTTTTGTCATTGAAGTCCATCATTTAAGAACCTGGGAAAGTGTCTGACTACAAACAAAAAAGCAGAAAGTTCATCAAAATAATATTTTTTTTTTAAGATACTTAGACACTTTACAAAAAAGTGCATTATGCACATACAATCAGTATGGAAAAGCATGAGATGTAATATTAATAATACTTATATAAATATGTAGCCTATATATAACATTATTATAATTTAATAATACTTCAGTCTCTTATAATATTATTAGCGACTGAAGGCTATTTACTTTTTATACAGTCACATAACTGTTAAATCTAAACTTTCACAAGCATCTCAGTCCTGGGTAAAGGAAAGATATATTGGATCACAAATCATTGCATATTCTTTACTGCCCAATGATCTTACCTTATTTAAATTACTGTGTGGAGGTCTGGGGGACCACTTACAAAAGCTCACTGCAACCACTAGTCACACTTCAAAAAGAGCCATAAGAATAATCAATAAAGCTGGATATTATGATCACACCAACCTCCTCTTTTCCCGATCATAAAGTTCAAGGACCTGGTTGAATATCAAGTTACACAAATCATGTTCAAAGCTAGAAACAAACTGCTACCAGGTAACATTCAAAAACTTTTTTGACAGAGAGGGGGGTTACAATTTGAGGGAACAGTTAAACTTTAAGACACTGGCTGCACGCATGACTTTAAAATGTCATTGCATCTCAATTGGTGGTGTAAACTGGAATGGTATGAGCACGGAGCTAAACAATGTCCAAACATGATTCAGTTCAAAAAAAATTCAAAGAATGATTTTTAAAGGATAAGGGAGAGATTTAAGAGGAAAGTATGTATGTGTGGATATGGATATTGAGTTGTAAAATATGGAGATATGGAATATGATTGTGTTGATGCATATGGTGGATGGATGTATTTTTGTATGGATGTATAGTGGATATTTCATTTCATTTTTCGTTTGATTTTTGTTTATCCTCAGGAGAAATTGAGGGGTGGCCCTCATTTGATGGGAGTATATATGGATATATGGATTGTATAAATATAAAAATAATAATAATAATAATAATAATATAAAAAATTATTATAAAGTTATTGAGTTGGAAAAGGGTTGGATCAAATAAGTTTATACTTCTTCCTACTCCTTTTCAGGCATATCAATTCAATATGTTATTTGTTTATTTTTTGTTTTTTTTTGTTTATTTTTATTTGTGAAATCATTTGAAATATTTTTTATTGTATTTTCATGCTTTTAATGTCTTTTTTTGATATGTCTGAAATAAAATTGAACAAACAATTGCATAGAAAAGACGTGATAATGTTAAGTCTAGCAGTAATCATACATGCTCACAGTTTCAATAAGCACTGCATAACATTTTGAATTGCACTACTCATAGACTTTAAAAGAGGGGTACTACAACTGCTAATAGGGATGTAAAGGAAAAGAGAAGAGGTATTCCTGTCTGTCCGCATAGGGATGCTGCAGGATCTGCCGCCTGTCAGTGCTCTAGGAAGGGGGACAGGCAGGGGAGGCACCCGCTGATGTTGATTAGAGTAAAGAGGATACTTGAGAAAAGTCGCCAATAACACAGAAAAAGTAGCTAGATTTGTCTCTGGTCGTTTTTGAAGAAAACGTGCCAGAGGTGTCTGAAAAGTCGGTAAATATAGCGACAACATCGCTAAGTAAGCAAAATGGGACGAGCTGCGGGCTTGAATTGGTTCTGTAGCGTTAGCATGCGCAGAGCTGTAGGCGTTTTTGGCCGATATGGGCGTTTTTGGCAGATATGGGCGTGTTTGGCATGTTTGGGAGCTGCACTGGTAGGCGGAAGGCTGCATCTAGACCCTTCTCACATAGGATGCACTTTTCAACACTAACAATCTTGGCCGCATGAAGTAGACCATCCGGGTATTCTAACCATCCTAAATCTGGCCACAAGAATCGGGACATCCTAAATCTTTTTTCTACATATATATAGTAGAAAGTATGCGATTCGGAACGCAGCCACAATTACTATTAAATATACATTATATGTGCATGTTTTAAATATTGTCAGCAGGTGGCAGCACACTCCAACAATATAACACACACACACACACACACACACACACACACACACACACACACACACACACACACACACACACACACACACACACACACACACACACACACACACACACACACACACACACACACACACACACACACACACACACACACACACACACACACACACACACACACACACACACACACAGCTATTCCATTTCAAGACACTTGATTCATACTACTTTTTTTTAAATATAATTGTACTGTTTTTACGTAACGAGTGTGCGTTGAATTTTCCATCGAACTGAACTGAAGCTGTTTCGGCAGTTAAAGCTGAAATAACAAAACGGAAATCGAGCACTGTTTTTTTCTAAATAAAATCGGTGACTCTTAAATTAAATTACATTGGTTGATGAAGGCAAGGCAAGGCAAGGCAAGGCAAGGCAAGGCAAGGCAAGGCAAGGCAAGGCAAGGCAAGGCAAGGCAAGGCAAGGCAAGGCAAGGCAAGGCAAGGCAAGGCAAGGCAAGGCAAGGCAAGTTTATTTCTATAGCACAATTCAGACACAAGGCCACTCAAAGTGCTTTACAGGGGCAAGATTAGAATACATAAAACACATTATAAAACATTTAATTATAATAATTAATTTATAATAATTGATAGGTTTTATATAGCGCTTTATTGCTTTATTGCCTAGGCAGTCAAAGACGCTTTACAGGGTTGATGAAGACAAATAATCTTCTTTATAATCTTCTTTAATTAAAATCTTGAAACATTTGAAATATATTGAACTATTTTAAATGTAGATATATATATAGACTTATAGAATATAGACTTCTTGACAACATCAAACAAAGTGTATGCTTAAACTAATTGCCATGTAGTTGAAATGGTAAAACTTTACTTCAGAATGGGCTTTACTACTTACTGTTCACTCAAAGTTTTTTTTCCCCCCTATATAAAATGACCGAAATAAAATGATTACATTTAAAAAAATAAAAATTCGCAAAAATATAAATTCAATAAATATTTTATTTATATTTAGGCTAATCACATTTTATATAAAAATATATACAATTAAAAAATATATATATACATAAAACATTATTTATTGAATTAGATCATACAAAGATAATAATCTGAGGGAGTGAGGAAGAATAAATAAAAAAGGTTTTCAGTTTCAAGATTTTTATTTTTTAGAAGAAGAAGAACAAGCTTTTATTTTGGTAAGACCGAACCTGATGACGTATCCTCTCTTGCTAGCCGCTAGCTTGACGACGCGGCGGCAGTGGCTGTATGTGTGTGTGTCAGATTCAGGAAACTGTGAGCCGAGCTGTGTGCCACTGCCACGGTTTCACTACAACACACACCGACAGCTCGTTTTATCTGAAGATGGACGAACATTTGAGGAAGACATTTATCGCCGGATAACGGATGTAAACGGCCAGGAATTCAAGCGAAACCGGAGACCAAGACTGACTGTCTGCCGGTGCGTTTACGGTTGTGTCCTTATCACAGGTAGACGTTACCAGCTT
>CM049403.1:33542500-33545000 GCA_026929865.2 Hyperoplus lanceolatus | reverse complement strand
ATAACATTATAGGCACTACCTGTATGTATAAAATAGCATGGACATTGGTTTAAACTTAAAGCCCTAGTATTCAGTTTATTGCTGCTTCTTGTTTCTGCCTCTGCTTGCCGTCTTCCTAACAGTAGCCTTGGCGCTGTGCCCGTTCCTCTCCATTACCTTTATGTGTTTGGTTAACCATTACACCGGCCACTGCCTTCCCTTTGTCCCTTTGGCAACGATACGGGACACTGGCCTCCTTCTACAATACCTTAACTCATATACAGGGACACACGGACGCAGGGTATTAAGAGCATTAAAAGCATTGAATTTAATATCCTCAAAATAGTATTGAGTTTACTTACACAAGTCTTAGATTTTATGGGCCTTTTTAACTTTTTTTTTAATGTCCTTGTGATGGTGCAGGTGTGTGTGTGTGTGTGTGTGTGTGTGTGTGTGTGTTGTTTAAATGGATAAATGGCGGTAATAGGTATGAGCTGGATGCAAATTATGCCAGAACGACCTCTGATTGTGTGTGTGTGAGACACTGTATAGAGAGCCATCCCATTGCTACACAGGGCCAAAGGCATTGATTGATGTAGCCTAAATAGCTCATGTGTGCCATTGTTAGGGGCGTACACACACACACACACACACAGATGCAGGAGTCAGGAGATGAATGACATTAATTATAAATCTCTCATTAGCCAGAATTATAACCTAGAAGGCTCCTATACATCAACACATATAAAGGGAATTTATTACCAGCAGACTCTGTGTGTGTGTGTGTGTGTGTGTGTGTGTGTGTGTGTGTGTGTGTGTGTGTGTGTGTGTGTGTGTGTGTGTGTGTGTGTGTGTGTGTGTGTGTGTGTGTGTGTGTGTGTGTGTGTGTGTGTGTGAGTGTGAGAATGATTGCTCAGACAGTATGTGTGTGCAGATTTTCGCTTCGACGACTTCAAGGTGGATTCAGCCATACAGTTTACAGAGCCTAGGCTGCTTATTAACACTGGATTTTTTTTCCTACACACACACACACACACACACACACACACACACACACACACACACACACACACACACGCACACACACACACACTCTCTCTGTTAATCCTGTATAAAGTTAAGATTCACAGCCTGTGTTTTAATCTTCCCTCACAGCGCCTTAATGAAGACTATCCATCACTCTGTCTCTGCTCTGTGCTGCAGTGTGTCTCTCTGTCTGTGCTTTAACTCTCTCCCTCCCACTGATTCACAATGAGTTCATGAGCCACATTTACTCATGCTGTTTACTAAGATCATTTTTACTCGATGTTCCTTCTCCCCTTCTCAAAGATATATTTTTTTTTGTGGCATTTTCATGCTTTATTGATAGTGTGGAGACAGAGTTGAAATGGGGCAGAGAGGGGAGTGACATGCAGAGAACGACCGCGGGCTGGAATCGAACCCGGGTCTGCTGCTGGCCGAGGCCCATGGGGGGGGGGGGGACGCCATACCAACTGAGCTAAGGGCCCTTCTCCCTTTCTATCTAATGCGGCATTACTCTATCAGGGTTCCTACTTAGTATGGAAAAGTATGGAATAAAGCTTAAAAATGCAAAAAAAAATATATATCTTACACTTTTTTTTAAAGTTCCTCATACCCACTTTAATGTCGTTAACTGTTAACGGAATACTTCACCCATACGGAACCAGCGTTCTATCATTATAAAATCACTATTATAATACAATGAATGAGGTTTTTCTTCCCTCAGTCTTCCCTTGGCCCAGCTGTCCTGTTAATCCTAACCCTTACTGTGATGTCACAAGAAGGAAACTGCAGGGTTAGACAGTGAGACCATAAAACACTCTTTCTGCCTTTTCTCAGGCTAGGATGATCCGATTTAAATTTTTTTTTTGCACATTTATACTACATAGGATCTCCGAGCTCAATACACCTTCATATTCCCACCGGTGAAGTAGGCCTTTAATGTGTGACCCTTGTAAAGTCAGTGGGTTTGTAGAGTTTGAACGCTGAGAGTAAAGTAAAGTAATGCATGTGAAACTGTCCAGGAAGTTTAATGACCTGGTGTCTCGATGTTAATGTTGAAAAGCTTGAACAATAGACTCAGCGCGGTTTGTTTCCTTGTTTTTCTCATTGAAGAAAGTGAGATCACTGTGTGTGTGTGTGTGTGTGTGTGTGTGTGTGTGTGTGTGTGTGTGTGTGTGTGTGTGTGTGTGTGTGTGTGTGTGTGTGTGTGTGTGTGTGTGTGTGTGTGTGTGTGTGTGTGTGTGTGTGTGTGTGTGTGTGTGTGTGTGTGTGTGTGTGGTACAACTATTTTCGTGATAACCAATTTGATTTTTGTAAAATGAGGACATTTTGGGATAGGCCTTTAAAGGGCTGTTTGAGGGTTAACACTAGGTTATAAGGTTCAGGTATGAATTAGGTTTATGTTAGTTTAAAGGGCTGTTTGAGGGTTAACACTAGGTTATAAGGTTCAGGTATGAATTAGGTTTATGTTAGGGTTAGAGTAAGGGGCTAGGGAATG
>CM049403.1:33527500-33530000 GCA_026929865.2 Hyperoplus lanceolatus | reverse complement strand
TTAAATCATGTTCAGTATTTCTCTTTCTCACATGACATCTTTGAACAATAATAACACATAAGAACCAGGGGCCTTCATTTCTGGTAACACATAAAACATTAGCACAATACCAGTATAAGGTGTACACAAGTGAAAAAAAAAAAAGTGCTTTATTGGAATTCAGCTCTCATACAAAAACGTAAACAGACACAAAGCCAGTGCAGGTCATATGGGTTTGCTGCTCTCTGCCCTTTTGTCGCCACTTTTAACAACTCGCACTTGTGTGGTGTGCATGCGCAGCGGTGCAGGAAATACTAAATACTAGTTTAAAAAAATAAATTTTAATGAATCGATTATTAACTTTAATGAAACGATCTGGAATTGTTCGAGAGAGAATCGCAATGCATCGGAGAATGGATATTTTTACCCACCCCTATTGGGAAGGGTTAACTCTTACTCATATGCCCCTCAGAATTGAATTGAATTGAATTGAATTGAATTGAATTGAATAGATGACGAGTTACAGTATACAGTAGATTACAGATTGTTCATAAGGCTTTGGACCACGAACCAACTTGGACTCCAGGCAAATTTATTGCACCTTTGTTCGCATTGTTCATGGCGAGGTGTGTGTGTGTGTGTGTGTGTGTGTGTGTGTGTGTGTGTGTGTGTGTGTGTGTGTGTGTGTGTGTGTGTGTGTGTGTGTGTGTGTGTGTGTGTGTGTGTGTGTGTGTGTGTGTGTGTGTGTGTGTGTGTGTGTGTGTGTGTGTGTGTGTGTGTGTGTGTGCACTGCAAACGGCACAATGTTTTTAGTTAATCAGTAACTGCACAGCATCCCCTCAACCTTCCGCTGCTGTTGTTAATGGCAACTGGACCAACACAGCAACATGACTATGGAATAATAATTTAGTTATTTTATATTGCGCTTTTCAAGGTACTTAGAGACACACACGCATACAGTCACTCACTCACTCACTCACTCACTCACTCACTCACTCACTCACTCACTCACTCACTCACTCACTCACTCACTCACTCACGATCACTCACTCACTCACTCACTCACTCACTCACTCACTCATCACTCACTCACTCACTCACGATCACTCACTCGATCACTCACTCACTCACTCACTCACTCACTCACTCACTCACTCACTCACTCACTCACCACTCACTCACTCACTCACACTCACTCATCACTCACCATCACTCACTCACTCACTCACTCACTCACTCACTCACCACCACTCACTCACTCACTCGATCACTCGATCACTCGATCACTCGATCACTCGATCACTCGATCACTCGATCACTCACTCACTCACTCACTCACTCACTCACTCACTCACTCACTCGATCACTCACTCACTCACTCACTCACTCACTCACTCACTCACTCACTCACTCACTCGATCACTCGATCACTCACTCACTCACTCACTCGATCACTCGATCACTCGATCACGATCACTCGATCACTCGATCACTCACTCACTCACTCACTCACTCACTCACTCACTCACTCACTCACTCGATCACTCACTCACTCACTCACTCACTCACTCACTCACTCGATCACTCGATCACTCGATCACTCACTCACTCACTCACTCACTCACTCACTCACTCACTCCCTCACTCACTCACTCCCTCACTCACTCACTCACACACACATTTACGTGCGTGTGTGTGTATATCGCGGTAATCAGAGCTGATACATGTTCTGATGTGTTCCAGCTGTAACAAGGTACTTTCTTTATCCCCTGAGAAACATGTAAAGAAAGTAAGAGTTAAGTATTCTAACAGATGTGGATGATGTAAGGAGATGTAGGTAATGTGTGTGTGTGTGTGTGTGTGTGTGTGTGTGTGTGTGTGTGTATGTGACTATGTGTTACTGATTGTATAAGTGTGTGTGATACTGCAAGTGTGTATCTGTGCATGTGTTACTGCTCGTATGTGTGTGATTGCATGCGCGTGAGAGTGTGATCGTGTGTGTGTGTGAGAGCGTGTGTGTGTGTGTGTGTGTGTGTGTGTGTGTGTGTGTGTGTGTGTGTGTGTGTGTGTGTGTGTGTGTGTGTGAGTGTGTGAGACAGTGTTATGCGAGCCAGGAAAGTTTCAGCCAATCCTGAGCTGTTGTTTAAGTGTTTGTCCACACGCAAAACTCAGAAACCAAAAAACCTCCGAAAAAACAAGACAATCTGGTCCCTTGAACATAACACCAAGCAGCAAACCAGCATTTAATGACACACACACACACACACCACACACACCACACACACACCACACACACACACACACACACACACACACACACACACACACACACACACACACACACACACACACACACACACACACACACACACACACACACACACACACACACACACACACACACACACACACACACACACACACACACACACACACACACACACACACACACACACACCACACACACCACACACACACACACACACACACACACACAATTTAATGAGCTGGAAATCCCACA
>CM049403.1:33512500-33522500 GCA_026929865.2 Hyperoplus lanceolatus | reverse complement strand
CTCAGCGGACCCTTTCAGTTTTTCAGTTTGTGTTAATTCTTGTTCCTCCTTTGGAAAGGTTGTGATGTGTGTGTGTGTGTGTGACAGCTGTTCTAGATCACACACTCACTCACTCACTCACTCACTCACTCACTCACTCACTCACTCTCTCTCTCTCTCTCTCTCTCTCTCTCACTCACTCACTCACTCACTCACTCACTCACTCACTCACTCACTCACTCACTCACTCACTCACTCACTCTCTCACTCACTCACTCACTCACTCTCACTCACTCACTCACTCACTCACTCACTCACTCACTCACTCTCTCATTCACTCACTCACTCACTCACTCACTCACTCACTCACTCACACAAGGACTGGAGTTTGGAGAGATCATTTTTCAGTTGATTCTAATCTGCCTGGAGGAAGTCTGCATGTGGAAATGTGTTCTGTGTGAATGTAATGTTTACAGCAGTGTCACTTCTCTGCTGTTCTGTTTTGAGTTGTGCCATGTGTGTGTTGATAGAGAAAGTCTTGTTAAGCCGATCATGTGTGTTTGATCTAGCACAGCTGTCACACAGACACACATACACCCGGACCCTCACACACACACACACACTCTCACTCACTCACTCAGACACACACACACACACACACACACACACACACACACACACACACACACACACACTCACACTCTGACCTCCAAGCTGTCTTTCTCTCTCATGTTGGAACATTTAATGTTCAGTCCGTGTAAGAAGCTCAGATCAGCAGATTGTTTGTGATCGCACACTCCCTCATTCTGTCTGTCTGTCTGTCTGTCTGTCTGTCTGTCTGTCTGTGTCTGTCTGTCTGTCTGTGTGTGTCTGTCTGTCTGTCTGTCTGTCTGTCTGTGTATGCCCCCTGATGGTTTAATTCAGAACTGCAGAAGTCTTAACAATAATTTGATGACAATGGATTTAAACCTGCAGTGTAGAATTTTGGGTTTTATTTCCTAGCAGATTTTGTAGAAAGTAATTATAATATCCATAGGTACATTTAATTCAGTGCATAATAGCTGAAAAAAAATGTTTTGAATATTATTTTTTCCCTTAGAAAGGGTCTCATATATGTCCATATTTCTGCATATTTTGGACCAAGGTCTAGTGCCGCCATCTTGAAAGTGTCATAGTTGGAAGGTCATCAGGTGCATTGTTTAAAATCTAGAATTGTTGTTGTCCTTGAAGGCCACTGTAGCTTCTGTTATTATTCTAAAGGGTTGGGGTTACCCAGGGAGCGTTGCATTCTAGAACTTTGTAGAAATTTTTTGATGATGTCATATTACACACTGCACCTTTTAAGCACTACGTTTTAGAATATGTACATTTAAATACAATGAATTTAAATTATTTTTCCAGCATGTCTGTTTTTACAAACATTGATTTAAAGGTGCAGTGTGTACTATGACATCATCAAGAAAGTTCTAGAAAGTTCTAGAATGCAACGCTCCCTGGGTAACCCCAACCCTTTAGAATAATAACAGAAGCTACAGTGGCCTTCAAGGACAAGAACAATTCTAAATTTTATTTTTCATTTCATTTATTTATTACGGCTCACGGCCATAGCACATGGCATGGAGCACACAATTCAACTGAAATCATTACAAAACAAAACAATGGTGCACGGCAAGGAAAAACAAAACAAAACAAAACAAAAACATCACTTAAATAATGGCAAAACATTTCTCAAAAAGGCACCTGTTTTAACAATAACCCCTGGCCTACTTGCCCTCAAAAGTGAAATCAATTTGGTCATGGATGGAAAATAAACATAATAATTTGGCAAATACTTTTTTCTTTATACATTACATCCACATTTTTACACTCAAAAAGTACATGGTATTCATCTCCAACACAATTAGCATCACAAAGGTTGCATATTCTTTGATTTCTTTCCAGCCCTTTGTATCTTCCTGTGACTTTAGGTATGCGGTGTTATTGGTTCTAAAATTGCAGATGGCCTGTCTGGACTTTTGATTTTCATACAACAGATATTTTTCTAGTTTAAACTCTTGTTTAAATTCTATGTATAAGTCCAGGAAGTCATGCTTGTAAGCCGCTCTGCCATTTCTGAATGAATTGATCTTTTAACCTCCGCTCAACAGTTCTTTTCAGCCAGTTAATGTTGTTGTACTTTTGTGTTATCCAGATGTATGACAACCCACAGTTATCCAGTATCTGCTTCACCTGTGTTACCCAGGGTTACAAACATTGCTTTGAAGGCTGTGTAGCTGATTGTACTATGATTTTACTAAGTTTACTGTCTTTACTTTCTAACAGTCTCCCCAATAACCAATTATTCATTTTTAATAAAACAGAGGGGACAAGTTCCCCATACACATATGACTGAGGTTGTATTTTTACTTTTAAGATGTACTTTAGAAATCTGAGATGTATTTTTCTAACAGTTGTAGTTTTCAAACCCCACACTTCACATGGATACAACATAACTGGAGTAACCCTTTTGTCAAAAAGGTCAGAGTGACATCTACAGCAAGCTGAAGCTTTTGATTTGTTGGAAAACAGTGCGCCTTCAAGTCGACAGAGATGAGCCATTATAACTCATGATGAGTTATAATGGCTAAATTTAAACAATGCACCTGATGACATTCCAACCAACATGGATTCCTCCATAAGACTTGCCTGCTCAATGTACAAAATGTAATATTAATATTTGTAATTCTCCGCTCAGGAGGATAATTCAGATTATTGGCAGAGGTGATTTTATACCAATGAGGACATATTTATGAATGAGGATACTGATTTGAGCTAATAAATTACTTAAAATGTTACACAGTGTCCCTTTAAAATTGATTTAGCGTTCAGCTGTAGGATCTAGCAAGTTGTTGCAAATCATGTCCTCAGGCCTGGGAAACGGCACACCTGTGTTCAGTGTGTTTTAGTCATTTTTAGGACGAGCGGTCGGTTCAGGTTTTTACTGGTGGAGAGTGAACGGAAGCTTTCATTACAGCTGTTTTATATGTGTGACCGTGTGTGTGTGTGTGTGTGTGTGTGTGTGTCTGTCTGTCTGTCTGTCTGTCTGTCTGTCTGTCTGTGTGTCTGTGTGCGTGCATGTGTGTGTGTACTTGTAAAGGAATCTTTTTGAGGACCAGTTTGAGACATTATGGGAAAGTGAGGTCAGATTTAGTCCGGTTCCCACTTTGGGACAGGCCTTTAAAGGGCTGTTTGAGGGTTAACACTAGGTTTTAAGGACAGGCCTTTAAAGGGCTGTTTGAGGGTTAACACTAGGTTTTAAGGACAGGCCTTTAAAGGGCTGTTTGAGGGTTAACACTAGGTTTTAAGGACAGGCCTTTAAAGGGCTGTTTGAGGGTTAACACTAGGTTTTAAGGACAGGCCTTTAAAGGGCTGTTTGAGGGTTAACACTAGGTTTTAAGGACAGGCCTTTAAAGGGCTGTTTGAGGGTTAACACTAGGTTTTAAGGTTCAGGTATGAATTAGGTTTATGTTAGGGTTAGTGTAAGGGTTGGGGTTAGGCATTTAGTTTTGATGGTTAGGGTTAGGGTAAGGGGCTAGGGAATGCATTATGCCAATGAGTGTCCTTTTAGAAGTACAGCAGTACAAACGTGTGTGTGTGTGTGTGTGTGTCTGTCTGTCTGTCTGTCTGTCTGTGTGTCTGTGTGTCTGTGTGCGTGCATGTGTGTGTGTACTTGTAAAGGAATCTTTTTGAGGACCAGTTTGAGACATTATGGGAAAGTGAGGTCAGATTTAGTCCGGTTCCCACTTTGGGACAGGCCTTTAAAGGGCTGTTTGAGGGTTAACACTAGGTTTTAAGGACAGGCCTTTAAAGGGCTGTTTGAGGGTTAACACTAGGTTTTAAGGACAGGCCTTTAAAGGGCTGTTTGAGGGTTAACACTAGGTTTTAAGGACAGGCCTTTAAAGGGCTGTTTGAGGGTTAACACTAGGTTTTAAGGACAGGCCTTTAAAGGGCTGTTTGAGGGTTAACACTAGGTTTTAAGGACAGGCCTTTAAAGGGCTGTTTGAGGGTTAACACTAGGTTTTAAGGTTCAGGTATGAATTAGGTTTATGTTAGGGTTAGTGTAAGGGTTGGGGTTAGGCATTTAGTTTTGATGGTTAGGGTTAGGGTAAGGGGCTAGGGAATGCATTATGCCAATGAGTGTCCTTTTAGAAGTACAGCAGTACAAACGTGTGTGTGTGTGTGTGCGACTGAGTGTGTGTGTGTGTGTGTGTGTGCGACTGACTGTGTTAGTGTGTGTGTGTGTGTGCGACTGACTGTGTGTGTGTGTGTGTGTGTGTGTGTGTGTGTGTGTGCGACTGTGTGTGTTAGTGTGTGTGTGTGTGTGTGTGTGTGTGTGTGTGTGTGTGTGTGTGTCGTCCAGATGTGGAAAACCCTTCTTGTCCATTGGAGAGAGAGAGCGGAGGATATGAGCCGCCTCTGTAGGACTAGTTACCATCGCAACGGCAGATGTTTCCAAAATCCCACTTGCCGCCCGGGGTGTGTGTGTGTGTGTGTGTGTGTGTGTGTGTGTGTGTGTGTGTGTGTGTGTGTGTGTGTGTGTGTGTGTGTGTGGTGTGTGTGTGTGTGTGTGTGTGTGTGTGTGTGTGTGTGTGTGTGTGTGTGTGTGTGTGTGTGTGTGTGTGTGTGTTGGCTGTACTGTATTTTCTCTGGAGCATCTCAAGGAAGTGCAGAGGAACTTTTCCCTCTATTAACTAAACAACACACACACAACACACACACACACACACACACACACACACACACACACACACACACACACACGATAAACTGTAGCATAAATCTTCCTGTGCAGCTGCTTGGAGACACGCTGTAGGTTTTTCACGGTTGAAAGTGTCGGTTAATGACAGAGCGCCCACATCCTAACTGCTCCTGCTGCATGCATATTACTGGAAAACAGGTGTGTGTGTGTGTGTGTGTGTGTGTGTGTGTGTGTGTGTGTGTGTGACTTGGTGTTAGAGAGAGTGTGTGTGTGTGTGTGTGGCTTGGTGTTAGAGAGAGAGAGTGTGTGTGTGTGTGGCTTGGTGTTAGAGAAAGTGTGTGTGTGTGTGTGTGGGTTTGTGTGTATGTGGTCTGGTATTACAGTATGTGTCTGTGTTGTGGTGAGTGGTTAGTGTAGTTTTTATGGCCTAATGTTCGCATGCAGCCGGCTCTCTAACAAGGAAACTACGACGGCATTTATCAGGTCCACTGTGAAAATAAATAAATAAAATTGGAATAGGGGAAAAATCCAATGTTTTTTAACATAAAGGTTGGATATTCTCTCAGTAAAAACTTTGGGACAGACAGACAGACCGACAGACAAAGTCTAATTTTCCTCTCATCTTTGTGTACCCCAGAAGGAGTTTGCGGCCCCCCCTCCACACACATACACACACACACTCTAATATCTCTCTCTTCCCTGTCTCTTCCAGAAGGAGTTTGCGGCCCCCCCTCCACACACACACACACACACACACACACACACACACACACACACACACACACACATACACACACACACTCTAATATCTCTCTCTTCCCTGTCTCTTCCAGAAGGAGTTTGCGGCCCCCCCTCCCCTCCTCTTCAGGAAGCTGAGTAACCCCGACCTGTCGCCCGCAGCAACCGCCGTCACCAAGAACAAACTGCACCGACAGCTGAGCCAGGACGAGAACTGGGCCCGCCGCAGCAGCCTGGCTATGACCGGTGAGACAGACAGATGGACGGACAGATAGATAGATAGATAGATAGATAGATAGATAGATAGATAGATAGATAGATAGATAGATAGATAGATAGACAGACAGATAGATAGACAGACACACAGACACACAGAGAGACAGCTGAGTCAGGACGAGAACTGGGCCCGCCGCAGCAACCTGGCTATGACCGGTGAGACAGACAGATGGACGGACAGATGGATAGATAGATAGATAGATAGATAGATAGATAGACAGACAGACAGACAGACAGACAGACAGATGGACGGACAGATGGATAGATAGATAGATAGATAGATAGATAGACAGACAGACAGACAGACACACAGAGAGACAGCTGAGCCAGGACGAGAACTGGGCCCGCCGCAGTAGCCTGGCTATGACTGGTGAGACAGACAGATGGACGGACAGATAGATGGATAGATAGATAGACAGACAGACAGACAGACAGACAGACAGACACATGCTAGCCGCACGCACGCATGCACGCCTACATTTTTTTTGTGTCCTTGTTGTGATGGCGTAGATGTTTGTTTGTGTGTTTTGTGAAAACAATAAACATATTGTGAAAAAATATCTTTTAAAAACAGCAGCTCAGGACCTTATGGCTGGTTGTAGATCTTTTCTAGTTCTTCAAGATTTCTACTTTTCTTTATTGCTTTTATTTTGTCGTATGGGGTTTGGATATTGATGGCTGCAGTGGGAATGATTAATGTGAGTTTGAGCCAGTTTGAAATCCATCCAGTTATTCTGGGTGGAGACCAATGAATCACTGAACTGTATTAAACACACACACGCACGCCACGCTCACACACACACTCACACACACACTCGCACGCACGCACAGACACACGCTCACACACACACGCACACTCTAACTCACTCACTCACACTCACACACTCACACACACAGACCAATGAATCACTGAACTTTATTGAAGACCAGATTGTTCCAGACGGGGAATCCCAGGGAGGCCAGTGTCAGTGTATTAACTGAAAAGCAAAGTGCGTTGGGTTCGCACAGATGTAATATTTGCGTGCATATACCTTTAAGACTCAGATGTAATATTTGCGTGTATATACCTTTAAGACTCAGAGGTAATATTTGCGTGTGTATACCTTTAAGACTCAGATGTAATATTTGCGTGTATATACCTTTAAGACTCAGAGGTAATATTTGCGTGTATATACCTTTAAGACTCAGATGTAATATTTGCGTGTATATACCTTTAAGACTCAGAGGTAATATTTGCGTGTATATACCTTTAAGACTCAGAGGTAATATTTGCGTGTATATACCTTTAAGACTCAGAGGTAATATTTGCGTGTATATACCTTTAAGACTCAGAGGTAATATTTGCGTGCATATACCTTTAAGACTCAGAGGTAATATTTGCGTGTATATACCTTTAAGACTCAGATGTAATATTTGCGTGTATATACCTTTAAGACTCAGATGTAATATTTGCGTGTATATACCTTTAAGACTCAGATGTAATATTTGCGTGTATATACCTTTAAGACTCAGAGGTAATATTTGCGTGTGTATACCTTTAAGACTCAGAGGTAATATTTGTGTGTGTATACCTTTAAGAGCGGATAAGTCACTGTTTTAAGACTGCAGAGGTAATCATTTCGTTCTAAAATATCGCCAACTATTTTGATAATCCTTTAAGACTCAAAGAATTTAAGCTTCCCAAATGTGAATATTTTCTGGTTTCTTTAATGTTATTATGACAGTAAACTGAAATATCTGTGTGTTTTGGACATAACAATACATTTGAAGACGTCAATATGGGTTTGAAAATGATGAAACATTTTTCACCATTTTCTGACATTTTATGGACAAAAACACTAATCGATTAATAACCGTTTAATCGAGAAAAACGGATTAATCGATTATCAAAATAATCGTTAGTTGCAGCCCTTTTTAAATGATGTCATAATTGTTATGAGTGATGAAATGCAATGTGATTCTTGTGGATTGCTTCTTGTTTTATGTCAATGGGAAAAGACAATTATATACAGTTATTTAACAATGACAACACACACATTTGAAAGTAGATACACATTAGAAAAGCATAAGGTACAGTACACAGTACAAGACTGCTATCGGTGTATGAATGTGTGTGTGTGAATGGTAACGTGGGAATGGGAACAGGTCTCCCTTGGAAAAGAGTCTCCGGTCTCAATGGGATTTACCTGTAGAAATAAAGGTTAAAAATAAATAAATACTCACATTGGAATACCCCTGTTTTAATTTGACCCTCTGCCCTCTCTCCTCCATCTCCACCCCCCAGGTAAGCAGTTGCTGCCCCTGTCTAGCAGTCTCCACGGTGGGGTGAGCCAGCTGGTGTGTATGGGTCCTCCTGGGTCTTATGCTCCAGGGACCCACATGTCCACGGCAGGAGAGGTCAACAACTTAGTCCGCATGAGGAGCCAGGTGCTGGGGCAATCCGCTCCCTCGCTCACCGGCCTGGTACGTAAACAATAAAGTCTTAATGTGTTATTTAATGTTTGGTTATCATGCAAAAACACACAGACACTCACACACTCTCTCTCTCTCTCTCTCTCTCACTCACTCACTCACTCACTCACTCACTCTCTCTCTCACACACACACACACACACACACACACACACACACACACACACACACACACACACACACACACACACACACACTCTCCATCTTCCTCCCTCTCTCTCACTCTCAATCACACACACACACACACCCTTTTATTTATTATTTAAATTGGTCTCGAATGTGCCTCCTAGTGGCAGAAAATTCTCTAAACGATTTGAAAAAAACCTTTATCATGAATTTGCCTTTTTACTTTGTGAAGATTATGAAAGAAAAGCCAGATAGCGTGTAACATGGGAACCACTGAGTTAGTGTGTAATATGGGAACCACTGAGTTAGTGTGATAGGAGAACCACTGAGTTAGTGTGATATGGGAACCACTGAGTTAGTGTGATATGGGAACCACTGAGTTAGTGTGATAGGAGAACCACTGAGTTAGTGTGTAACATGGGAACCACTGAGTTAGTGTGTAACATGGGAACCACTGAGTTAGTGTGTAACATGGGAACCACTGAGTTAGTGTGTAACATGGGAACCACTGAGTTAGTGTGATATGGGAACCACTGAGTTAGTGTGATAGGAGAACCACTGAGTTAGTGTGATATGGGAACCACTGAGTTAGTGTGATAGGAGAACCACTGAGTTAGTGTGATATGGGAACCACTGAGTTAGTGTGATAGGAGAACCACTGAGTTAGTGTGATAGGAGAACCACTGAGTTAGTGTGATATAGGAACCACTGAGTTAGTGTGATATGGGAACCACTGAGTTAGTGTGATAGGAGAACCACTGAGTTAGTGTGATATGGGAACCACTGAGTTAGTGTGATATAGGAACCACTGAGTTAGTGTGATATGGGAACCACTGAGTTAGTGTGTGACATGGGAACCACTGAGTTAGTGTGATATGGAGAACCACTGAGTTAGTGTGATATAGGAACCACTGAGTTAGTGTGATATGGGAACCACTGAGTTAGTGTGTGACATGGGAACCACTGAGTTAGTGTGATAGGAGAACCACTGAGTTAGTGTGATATGGGAACCACTGAGTTAGTGTGATATGGGAACCACTGAGTTAGTGTGATATGGGAACCACTGAGTTAGTGTGATATGGGAACCACTGAGTTAGTGTGTAACATGGGAACCACTGAGTTAGTGTGTAACATGGGAACCACTGAGTTAGTGTGTAACATGGGAACCACTGAGTTAGTGTGATATGGGAACCACTGAGTTAGTGTGATATGGGAACCACTGAGTTAGTGTGATAGGAGAACCACTGAGTTAGTGTGATATGGGAACCACTGAGTTAGTGTGATAGGAGAACCACTGAGTTAGTGTGATATGGGAACCACTGAGTTAGTGTGACATGGGAACCACTGAGTTAGTGTGATATGGGAACCACTGAGTTAGTGTGTAACATGGGAACCACTGAGTTAGTGTGATATGGGAACCACTGAGTTAGTGTGATATGGGAACCACTGAGTTAGTGTGTAACATGGGAACCACTGAGTTAGTGTGATAGGAGAACCACTGAGTTAGTGTGTAACATGGGAACCACTGAGTTAGTGTGATAGGAGAACCACTGAGTTAGTGTGTAACATGGGAACCACTGAGTTAGTGTGATATGGGAACCACTGAGTTAGTGTGTAACATGGGAACCACTGAGTTAGTGTGTTACATGGGAACCACTGAGTTAGTGTGACA
>CM049403.1:33495000-33497500 GCA_026929865.2 Hyperoplus lanceolatus | reverse complement strand
CAGAACAGACTTGGTAGAAATGGAATGTAATAATCATGACTGTTTTAATTTGTGTATTATTGCTTGAAGTAATCTTTTCCTTAATGACCTTAGAATGAGCCTTTTATATCTACATAGGAGCGGGGCGCTGAGGCCGCCATGTTGCACCGCCATGTTTCTACAGTAGCTCAGAACGGACAAACTTAAAGGCCTTACACGTTTTTATATATAGTGGGCGTCCTGGGGAAATGCACCTGAAAGACTTGAGGCAGTGGTGGATGATGCTATCTTTTAGTAACTATAGCTTCTTGTCCTTGAAGGCCACCGTAGCTTCTGTAATCATTCAAAAGTTAGCTGTTACCAAGGCAGCGTTGCAATCCTTCATCACTAGATTCCACTAAATATTATATTACATTACATGTCATTTTAGCAGAGGCTTCTATCCAAAGCGACTTACAACTGGAGCACACATTCATACACCGATAGCAGCAGCAGCTACCACGCAGGGTGCAAGCTAACTATCAGGAGACATTTAGGGTTCAGTGTCTCTTTGCCCAGGGACACTTGGACATGTGGCGGGGAGACGGGGGATCCAACCACTGACCCTGTAGTTGCGGGTCCCTATCCACTTCGTCACAGACCCTATATTCCGATATTACACACTGCACCTTTAAACCTGCAGTGTGTAGAATTTTGGGTTTTATTTCCTAGCAGATTTTGTAGAAAGTAATTATAATATCCATATTATGTTTAATTTAGTGCATAATAGCTGAAAAAAAAGTTTTGAATTATTATTTTTTCCCTTAGAAAGGGTTTCATATATGTCCATATTTCTGCATATTTTGGACCAAGGCCTAGTGCCGCCATCTTGAAAGTGTCATAGTTGGAATGTCATCAGGTGCATTGTTTAAAATTTAGAATTGTTCTTGTCCTTGAAGGCCACTGTAGCTTCTGTTATTATTCTAAAGGGTTGGGGTTACCCAGGGAGCGTTGCATTCTAGAACTTTGTAGAACTTTCTTGATGATGTCATATTACACACTGCACCTTTAAGACCAGTCCATAGTACCCTGTTGGACTGTGTAAACGGTAACAAGTCATTTAGAGCTCTTAGCTGCAGCCCTGGTCTCCATTACGACTTCACTGAGATTCAGCAGATATGTGATCCCTATCGACCAGCCCAGAAGATCACATTACTGCCTCTTCCTCTGGGTTTTTATCCATCCAAACCCATCACCCTCTAACCCTCTTGGACACACACACAAAGGCAGACACACACACACACACACACACACACCTACACATATAAGACGCAAACACACATACACACACAAAAGCAGACACACACACAAATGCAGACACACACACAAACGCAGACAGACACAGACACAGACACACACACACACACACACACACACACACACATACAAGACACAAACACACAGAGACACGCAGCACACATCACACACACACACACACACACACACACACACACATCGACAGACATACAACAGACGACAAACACACACACACACAGACAGACAGACAGACAGACAGACAGACATCTACACACACACACACACACACTCCCCGATGTCCATGTGCATTATGCTGCCATCCATCCATCACACTGAAAATGTATTGATCTGCACTAGAGGTATTCATTATCAGAAAAAAACGGGGAAAAAACATCTAACTGCTTTTTTAGGCCACATCCCACTTCACCCCTTCACCTTAAACCTAAGACAAAGCCCTCTGAATTGTCCGAATTGTGTGATCATGTTTAGTGGTAGAGTGTCTTAAAGCTGGGATTGGAGGATTTGGGGAGAAAATGGCAGTTGGGATAGAGATTTGAATCCAAATACCTCAACCCCTCCACTTGTTCTCTTTGGTCCCTCCCCCTATGGTCCCTCCCTGACACGCTCTAACACCAACAACGTCGTGCCAAAGTGAATGGACAGTCCCAACAGCCAATAAGAACAGAGAACCGGAGCCTCGCTCTGATTGGTCAAAGTGTACAGCTCATGTTAACTTTGACCAATCAGAAATCACATACCTTAAGTTCCAGCTTTAAGTTCCTTTGGCATAGAGGTTTAAGGGTTACGGGTTAGATGGCCCTTCAAACTCAGATTCTACACACCCGCACTCCAAACCAAGAGCTATGAGAAATCTCCCTAAACACACACACTCACACACACACACACTCACTCACTCACTCACTCACTCACTCACTCACTCACTCACTCACTCACTCACTCACTCACTCACTCACTCACTCACTCACTCACTCACTCACTCACTCACTCACACTCTCTCACTCTCTCACTCACTCACTCACTCACTCCACTCACTCCCCCCCCACACCACACACACACACACACACACACACACACACACACACACACACACACACACACACACACACACACACACACACCCCCCCCCCCTCTTTTCGCCATAACAGATCCTCATGTTACACAGTCACTCACTGTGTTCTACAGTGCCTTTCTGTGTTGTCCCAAG
>CM049403.1:33485000-33487500 GCA_026929865.2 Hyperoplus lanceolatus | reverse complement strand
TCCACTCATGTTATCTTTTTTTTCTCGCCAAATACTCCTCTCCGCTCTCCTCTCCTTTCCGCGGCGCTCGAAGCTCAAACATGCACCAGGAAATGGGCAAACACTGCGATCTGACTGGCTGTTGTGAGTATTTCTGCTGCGTGATTGGCTGTTAGGTAAATCCATATCAGCATTTTTTTTTTCTTCAAATCGAGCATTTATGTCTTATGCTTATCGAAGTAATTGACGTGAGTTTTATCGCGATTATAATCGAATTATTGCCCAGCCGTATGTGGAGCCTTGCAAGTGGGACAGCCTTTGCGCGCCTCTATGACGCAATCGGTCTTCGAATGCAGCCTTCGTAGACCCCAACCCCTGAATCGAGATCCACCCTGTGTGTGCGGTCTCTAGTAGATACAGACAGAAGGTCAGAGTAACTGGCTATGTGGTCTTGACAAGGGCTCAAAAACCCTTACGCTGTCAGCTAAAAACAGACTGCTATCTCAGTGCTGAGTGTCTTAAAGGTCGCACGCACGCACGCACGCACGCACGCACACACACACACACACACACACACACACACACAGGGGTGGAAGGTCAAATAAACTCGAGTTGTCTTTTTGTTTTCTTTGTTTTTATCAGCCTTGGAAACATTTATTTTTAGAAGAGAGAGAGACAGAGAGAGAGACAGACAGACAGAGAGTGAGATATTGAGAGACAGAGGGAGGGAGAGAGAGAGAAGGGGGAGAGGGGGGGGGGGGGGGGAGATGGGGGGGGGGGGGGGGGGGGGGGGGGGGGAGAGAGACAGAGAGACAGAGAGTGAGATATTGAGAGACAGAGGGAGAGAGAGAGAGAAAGAGAGAAGAGAGAGAGAGAGAGAGAAAGAGAGACAGAGAGAGAGAGAGAGAGAGAGAGAGAGAGAGAGACAGACAGACAGAGAGTGAGATATTGAGAGACAGAGGGAGAGAGAGAGAGAGAAAGAGAGACAGAGGGAGAGAGAGAGAGAGAGAGAGAGAGAATGCTGATCTTGGCATTGTTTTGCCATCATTGACTGAAACGTCCAGGACCACTGCTCCAATTAACCTCCAATCCAGCGGAGACATACAGCAGAGCAGGGACGGGCTTTGGCTTTAATTAGATGGTGTATGAAGAACGAAAGAAAACAACACTTCTCAACTCCTCTCATCTCATTGTCTCTCTATCCATCTCTGTCTGTGCCTCTCTCTCCCTCTCTGTGCCTCTCTGTCCCTCTATCCCTCTCTCTCTCTCCCTCTATCCCTCTCTCTCTGTGCCTCTCTCTCCCTCTCTGTGCCTCTCTCTCCCTCTATCCCTCTCCCACCCCCCTCTCTCTCTCCCTCTATCCCTCTCCCCCCTCTCTCTCTCTCTCTCTTCCTCTATCCCTCTCCCACCCCCTCTCTCTCTCTCTATCCCCCTCTCCCACCCCCTCTCTCTCTCCCCTCTCTCTCCCCCTCTCTCTCTCTCTTTATCCCTCTCCCACCCCCCTCTCTCTCTCTCCCCCCCTCTCTCTCTCTCTATCCCTCTCCCACCCCCTCTCTCTCTCTATCCCTCTCCCACCCCCTTTCTCTCTCTCCCCCTCTCTCTCTCTCTCTATCCCTCTCCCACCCCCTCTCTCTCTCTATCCCTCTCCCCTCTCTCTCTCTCCCACCCCCTCTCTCTCTCTCCCTCCCTCTCTCTCTCTCCCCCCTCTCTCTATCTCTCTCTCTCCCTCTATCCCTCTCCCACCCCCTCTCTTTCTCTTCCTCTTTATTTTATTGTAAACATGTTGAGATTTGTAATACATTGGCACTTTATTGAACTGTTGAATTGTAAAACTAAAATTATTTAAATAAAGTGTTTTGTAAAAATAAAATAAAAATCTTCCTCTCTCTCTCCCTCTCTCTCTCCCTCTCTCTCTCTCTCTCTCCCTCCCTCTCTCTCTCCCTCCTTCTCCCTCTCTCTCTCCCACTCCCTCTCTCCCTCTCCCTCTCGCTCTCCCTCTCTCTCCCTCTCTCTCCCTCCCACTCCCTCTCTCTCTCTCCCTCTCTCCTCTCCCCTCTCTCTCCCTCTCCCTCCCCTCTCTCTCTCTCCCTCCCTCTCTCTCCCTCCCACTCCCTCTCTCTCTCCCCCTCTCTCTCTCCCTCTCTCCCACTCCCTCTCTCTCGCTCCCTCCCTCTCTCTCTCTCTCCCTCCCTTTCCCTCTCTCTCTCCCTCTCTCCCTCTCTCTCCCTCTCTCCCTCTTTCTCTCACATCACTCTTTCTTTCTACCTCTTATCTCAACACTCAGGTTTCTGACTAGCAGTATCTCTTTCTGTGGTTTAAGACAGACGTAAGACAACCCAGTGCAGTGTGAAAGTACAACCAATTTTTTTTCCCAATTCCATAGATAAAAAAAACTACAAAAAGGGGCGGTTTAAGGTGTGTGTGTGTGTGTGTGTGTGTGTGTGTGTGTGTGTGTGTGTGTGTGTGTGTGTGTGTGTGTGTGTGTGTGTGTGTGTGTGTGTGTGTGTGTGTGTGTGTGTGT
>CM049403.1:33472500-33477500 GCA_026929865.2 Hyperoplus lanceolatus | reverse complement strand
TTAATCGTTTTGAGAAATGTTTTAATAAAAAATATCCAAATTCTCTGAGTTCAACTTCTCAAATGTGACTATTTTCTGGTTTCTTTGATCCTATTATGACAGTAAACTGAAATATCTGTGTGTTTTGGACATAACAATACATTTGAGGACGTCAACATGGGCTTTGGAAAATTGATCAACATTTTTCACCATTTTCTGACGACAGATTAATCGATTATCAAAATAATCGTTAGTTGCAGTCCTACGATAGAGTGGGCTTACTCAAGTAAAGTAAAGTAAGAGATTGTACTTAAAGGGACACTGTGTAACATTTTAAGTAATTCATTAGCTCAAACCAATATCCTCATTCATAAATATGTCCTCATTGGTGTAAAATCACCTCTGCCAATAATCTGAATTATCCTCCTGAGCGGAGAATTACAAATATTAATATTACATTTTGTCCATTGAGCAGGCAAGTCTTATGGAGGAATCCATGTTTTTGGAATGTCATCAGGTGCATTGTTTAAAATTTAGAATTGTTCTTGTCGTTGAAGGCCACTGTAGCTTCTGTTATTATTCTAAAGGGGTTGGGGTTACCCAGGGAGCGTTGCATTCTAGAACTTTCTAGATGATGTCATATTACACACTGCCCCTTTAAAGGCCTGTCTACACCAAAGATTCGCGACGAGACGGCTTGAGACTTGCGACGCCTTGCAACGCCTTGCAACGAGCCCGTCTGCAACATTCTAAAACCTGTCAGTTTACACCGCTGCGACGAGACGAGACAATGTAGCGTTTTCCATGGCAACAACCATCCTCACTTCCTTTTCAGTTCAGTGATCGTGTGTTTACTTTTTTACTTGTTTACTTTGCGTAGTAGCGTTAAACAATGGATGAAGACACAGAATATATAATGATGGCAGCAGTGTGGTGTGTTATGGAGAGACGGAGAAAAAAGAAGCTTACAAAGAGGCTTACTAAAAGGGTTTGGAGCCGTCCTTGGGTGCTCCAACGTGCTACACAGGGGGCGTACATGAATTTGTGCAAGGAGCTGGAGACAGGAGACCTCCCCTCATTTGTAAAATTTTTCCCGAGTGCTGCCAGAACAGTTCCGGCGTTTAGAGGAGTTGGTGACTCCTCTGATAGTAAAACAAAACACTAATTACAGAGACAGCATTTCACCGGGAGAGCGTCTAATGATGACCCTGCGCTACTTGGCAACAGGTGAGCAAAAGTCGGTATGAGAGGAAAAAACATCATTAGCCTATGTACATGATATTCACAGTTATAAGCTACATTGCTTTTAAATAATCATCGCTCCCTTCCCTTTCAGGTGACAGCTACAAAAGCCTGGCCTATCTCTTCCGAGTTGGGCCATCCACTGTGGCGAAAGTTGTGCCTGAGACCTGCAGTGCAATCTACAGTGTCTTAAAAGACGACCATTTAAAGGTTATTCTTGTTATAGCCTATGTTTATGTAGCAAATAGTGACGTGTGGTGTGGTGAGGTCCATCAAAAAACAAAAGGCTTAAACTCCGCTCGTGAGGAGATCGTTAGAACAGCTGTTGCGACCCACGAATCGCAGCCGATAATAACTTGCATAAACTATAACTTATAACAGCGATTGGCACTGCATGTAGCTAGCTACTTACTCACACACGGGTGATTCTCATAAACTCAAAATAAACACGTTTCACATGGAATGATCGCTTACTGCGGCAACATGCAGGCTCACACATCTGACCGAGAGAGAAGAGAAAGGAAACTTACAAAACAAACTCTCCGGCCGACTGACGTCACGGCCCTAACTGACAGCTATCCAAACCGAACAAAACACATCCTCACACACTGCAAGAAATAACAACACTGTAACCTATGACTTTGGGGCCTTTTCTACACAAAGGGATAGCCTATAAAGATAGCCTTCCAGTATTATAAGTCCCTGTACCTAGGCTATGTCCAGCATCATATCCACAATTATTGCACAGCGTCCAATTATGTTTCTCTGCCAGCAACAATGAAAACACAACTGCTCAATTGAATAGCCTATAAAATGCAGAATGGCTTGCATTCGGCATCAATGAATCCGAAAATTACTATTCAATAAACCCAAAAACTCACCAATTTGACTTCCTGGCTGTAGAAAGAAGCAAACCGATAGTAATCCAGTCTGACTGATAGCACAGCTAGCCGTAGCGTAGGCCTTTCTCATACTAACTATTATTTATTTTTTTTTCCTTTTAAAATTAAAATCCAACTCGTTAAAATGCCTCTAGTCTGAAATAGGGCTATCTGCGGGCACAGCCGTCAGCTGCAATGTTGAGTTTGAAATCCGCGGGGGGTTACGACCGAATAAGCGTTGCTGGCGTTATGACAAACTGCATAAATGTCCAGTTATATCTCAAATTTAATTAGTGCATGTATGATATATAACTTAAAGGCTTATGGCATACCAATACAAAATTACATAAAAATAATCGTTAATCACTTATAATGCATATGAAAATGAAAACATGAATAAAATATAGCCTATTATATTCAACAAATACATTTTATTTGAAACATTTACCAAAAAATGTTTTCAAATCAAGAAAAACATCTAAAAATCACAATAAAAATACGCACCCAGAAACGTAGTTTTCTTCAATCCAAAAAAGTATTTATTTTCAACAAAGCACTTCCAAAAAAAGAGTAAAAAAGGTTTCAAAATAACAAATACATTCTTTTTTTGTGATTTAATCATTTCTATTGGTTTTTCGTTTTTTTTTTCAAAACATGACATGACAACAACAACATAGGCATACAATGCCCATCAAACATTCACAAAAAACATGCAGACAAGAAAATCAAAGAAAACAAAAACAAACAGAAAAAGCTTGTGCTACAAAACGAACATTTAAATTAGATCAATCAAGTGGACAAATTTTTTTATTTTAGTATGGATAATAAGGGTATGATTGCAACTGGGAGTATGATGGACCGGGGTTGACGGTTGAGGACCGGTTGGGGAAGTGGAGTGGTGAGGAGGGGATCTTGAATCTGGATAATAATTTGAGTGGGCGGGAGTAGGGTTTGGGATGGTCTTGTCACGAAGCACTGCACGATAGCAGGCATCCTCTAATTGGTGTTCCAAATCAAGCCGAATGTTTTCATTTTTTATTCTTCTAATTTTGTTTTCTAAATTTTTACAGAACACTGTAATGCTATCGTTTCTTGTTGAATTGTGTTTGAGATAAGACCCTACAGCTATTAGGACATCTCTTTCCTGTTGTTCCTGATCAGCCTTTCTTTTTTTGGATTTTGGTGCACTCCGCTAATTTCAGAACTTTCCTCTTCATCTTCATCTTCAATGTTGATGTCAATGTCCTCTGTGTCCTCCAATTCTGCTTGTGCATCATCTGCTGCATCATCGTCATCCTGTAATGACAAAAATAACATGTGATTAAATCTTATTTCAGTGTCCTACAACTGAGGAGGAATGGGAAGTGGTGGCCAAGGGATTCCAGAAGGAGTGGGATTTCCCCAATTGCCTTGGTGCCCTTGACGGGAAACATGTGTCAATCCAGCCCCCGCCCTGTTCTGGATCCACTTTTAGAAACTATAAACACGGGTTCTCCGTTGTCCTGATGGCGCTGGTGGACAGCAACTACAAATTTTTATATGTTGATGTTGGCTGTAATGGCCGTATCTCAGATGGAGGTGTGTTCAGAGGCTGTACTCTGCAGGAGTCTTTGGAGAGGAGGACAGCCAACACTCCTGGCCCTAAACCACTTCCTGGCACACAGCAACTTGCACCTTATGCAGTTGTTGCAGATGAGGCTTTCCCTTTGAAGGACTACCTCCTCAAGCCCTATGCGAACCGTGGCCTTACACAAGAGGAACGTGTCTTTAATTACAGGTATGCGATTATAGCTATACTTAAATCATGATGATGTAACTATCAAGCAAATAATCTAATATTCTAATAATAAAATGTTTAGCAGTACATAATTTAAACTTATTATTGTGTTATTTACAAATATAGACTCTCAAGAGCAAGAAGAGTGGTGGAGAACGCTTTTGGTATAATGAGCAATCGCTGGCGCGTCTTTCTGAAGACCATCCACCTGCAACCCGAAAATGTGGACAAAGTGGTCCTTGCTTGCTGTGCCCTGCACAATTTTCTTCGTGAGGAAAACAGGGAGAACATTGCGGAACTCTCCATTGACCAGGGTAATAGTATTAATTCTAAGTACAATAATGTATCAGGAATTAAACAGAAAAGTCACCAAACAATAAATGTTCTTTCTGACTTTTATTGCACAATTGTAGGTGGCGAGTCTGGTGACCAAGACACACCTGGTCCAAGTCTCCGACAGGCAACGCTGCCTCAGAGCAGAAACCCAACACAACAGGCCAAGAAAAACAGGGACATAATGTACCGTTATTTAAGCTCCCCTGATGGCTCACTCTCATGGCAGCTGGACAAAATTTGAAATCAACAATCAACAATTGAATTTAAAATAAACACTCATTAACTTTGCAAACGATTATAGCCTACCTTGTCATTCATGTTGGACATGGTTGCCCTTTTTTTAATGTGTGGCTCCAGGAAGCTGAGCCGCCTCAAAATGAACACCTGTCTGGAGGTCTTCCCACCTGCACTTCCAGAAGGTGCCATTCTTTTGTACCTGTTGTACTGGGTTCTAAGGCTGTGTATCTTCTTGTTGACTTCTTTATCTGCAATGAAATATATAACAGATATTAATGAGGAGAAGAGAATTGAATCCTGTTTCTGTCATATATCTCACAAAAGAGGGTTAAGGGAGTGCTAGAAAATAATGGTGGCCACACAACATATTGACACTTTGGGCCCAATTTGGTCATTTTCACTTAGGGGGGTAGGCCTACTCACTTTTGTTGCCAGCACTTTAGACATTAATGGCTGTGTCGAGTTATTTTGAGGCGACAGTACATTTACACAGTTATACAAGCTGTACACTGACTACTTTACATTGTATCAAAGTGTCATTTCTTCAG
>CM049403.1:33460000-33467500 GCA_026929865.2 Hyperoplus lanceolatus | reverse complement strand
TAGAGACTTATATTAGCAGAGGTCAGAGCTCAACCACTTGACCTCTGCTGGGAATGGTGGTGAAGAGAAATTATGTTAGGGTGAAAGGTCAAAGAGATAGCAACAGTAAATAGCTTCTAGGCCATTCTACTGAAGTGTGTGTGTGTGTGTGTGTGTGTTTTCAGAGGACCACTCGGATCGCAAAGAACGAGTGGTGGGTGAAAAAGGCTGAAGAAATTCAGTATTATGCCAATATAAATGACATGCATAATTTTTACAATGCTTTAAAAACTATATATGGCCCAACAAATCGCTCTGTTACTCCTTTGAAGTCAGCAGACGGTCTGACACTTTTGAAAGATCAAAATGACATTCTGTTGAGGTGGGCCGATCATTTTGATTGCCTCCTTAATCAGGAGGCTGATGTGGACCTCACTGTTTTAGAAGAATTGCCTGATCGCCCCCAAATTGACACTCTTAATCAGCTACCAAGCTTTTCGGAGGTTCAGTCAGCTATCTGTTCCCTCAGGAACAACAAGTCTCCTGGAAATGACAAGATCCCAGCTGAGCTGCTTAAGCAGGGAGGATTCCAATGTACGAAAACTCTTTATCAGTATATCACTGAAGTCTGGACTGAAGAGAAAATTCCTCAACAATGGAAATATGCCAACATTGTCACAATTTATAAGAACAAGGGTGATAAGGCTATCTGTGGCAATAGCAGGGGTATTTCACTACTGGCTGTGGCTGGTAAGGTCCTGGCTAAGGTGATGTTGAACAGATTGGTCAGTAACATCACAGAGTCAATGCTGCCTGAATCACAATGTGGCTTCAGAAAAAGCAGGAGTACGGTCGACATGATCTTTACAGCACGTCAACTTCAGGAGAAATGCCGGGAACAACATCAGGATGTTTTTATAGCTTTTGTCGACCTCTCCAAAGCATTTGACTCTGTTCAGAGAGAACTTCTGTGGGACATCCTCCTAAAGTTTGGCTGTCCCAAAAAATGTGTTAACATCCTCCGTCAGTTCCATGATGATATGACTGCTAGAGTGACCATGGGAGGAAAAGAGTCCGCTCCTTTCCCTGTTCGTACAGGCGTCAAGCAGGGCTGTGTGCTGGCACTTGTGCTCTTTAACATATTCCTTCTCTGTGTTACTCAGCTTCTCCATAAGGAAATTGAGAATAGCAGTGGTGTGCATGTAGACTTCAGACTGGATGGAAACCTTTTTAATATCAGGAGATTCCAAGCTACCACCAAACTGCTTGATGAAAGGATCCTTGAACTACAATATGCAGATGATTGCGCTCTTATTGCTAACTCTCCAGAAGAGCTCCAGTCTGTCCTTAATGCTGCAGCCAGAGCATACAGCAGGATGGGTTTAACCATCAACACCACCAAAACAGAGGTTATTTGTCAATGGAGTGCCAGCCCCCCTTCCACTGTGCCTGTCTTTACTGTTGCTGATGAACAGCTATCAGTGGTACCGTCATTTAAATACCTGGGGAGTATGCTCTCCGATGACTGCAGCATTGATGAAGAGGTCCAAAACCACATCAGGCAAGCGTCTGCTGCCTTTGGTAGACTGCGACACCGGGTCTTTCAAAACAAGGACTTAAACCTCCACACCAAGGTGTCTGTGTACCATGCTGTCTGTATCAGCACTCTGCTGTACGGCTGTGGGGCTTGGGTCACTTACAGCCGCCACCTCAGGTCCCTGGAGAACTTTCACATGCGCTGTCTGCAGCGTATCCTTGGCATCACTTGGCGTGATCATATTCCTCATTCTGAAATCTTCGCGAAGACCAACTGTAGAAGTATTGAGGCTCTGGTCACCCAGCACCAGCTGAGATGGCTTGGACATGTGGTGAGAATGCCCCAGGACCGACTGCCCCGCAGAGTGTTGTACGGCCAGTTAAGTCATGGCCAACGCTCGGCTGGGGGGCAGAAGAAGCGCTACAAGGACCAGATGAAGACCACATTGAAGAAATGTAACATCAGCCCTGAGGACCTGGAAGTTACTGCTGCTGACCGCACCACATGGCGGCAGGTGTGTAAGGAGGGGATCCGTAGGCTGGAGGAGGACAGGACAGCCAGGAGACAGCAGAAGAGGGACAGGAGGAAAGCTCCTGTGGAGCCCACAGTGTCTACTGACACATTTACATGTCCTACTTGTCAGAGGTTATGTAGGTCTAGGATTGGGTTGTATAGCCACATTAAATCTCATAGATAGATGTGGAAAAATGGGGATGGGTAGTATGGGCATTGTCACTACCTGGAGCTTACTAGTACGGAGCCTGGGTCTGTTGAAGGTGGCTATGCTATTTTTTAGGCTGTGTTAGCCATGTGATAGGATCTGTAGAATCGGCATTGACACTACCTGGAGCTTGCTTGTACAGAGCCTGGGTCTGTTGAAGGTGCGTTGCTGTTTTTAGGCTGTGATAGCCTTGTAGTAGGATAGGATAGGTAGAATCAGCATTGACACTACCTGGAGCTTGTTTGTACAGAGCCTGGGTCTGTTGAAGGTGGCTGTGCTGTGTGGGCTGTGGTAGCCATATGATAGGGATAGGGAAAGTAAAGTAAGTAAGTATGTTTTTGTTTATTTAAAATGTTTTTTTACGAAAAGGTTAAAAGTGGACGTCATCATCGAAATCGATGGACAACCAAGAGAGAGAGAGTGTGTGTTTTGGAGGGGGGCTTGTAATGTCTCTGAGGATAACTGCCTTCTATTGTTATTTCCATTTCACAATGTTAAAGATATTTTTTTTGGCATTTTTATGCTTTATTGATAGTGTAGAGACAGAGTTGAAATGGGGCAGAGAGGGGAGTGACATGCAGAGAACGACCGCGGGCTGGAATCGAACCCGGGTCTGCTGCTGGCCGAGGCCCATGGGGGGGGGGGGGGGGGGGGACGCCCTACCAACTGAGCTAAGGGCACCCCTTAATATCCATTTCACAATGTTGAGGTGGAAACATTAAGTAGCAAGTGGCTGTTCTCAGAGATATGCTTTGGGCAAATTAACAAAACATACTTTTAAAGTTCCTCGCAGCACCTTTAATGGGTGAAGTTTAACTGTTCATTGTTCAGGTTTTACTACGGAAATAATCTAAACCTTTATTTGTACAGGTAAATCCCATTGAGTCCGAAGACTCTTTTTCAAGGGAGACCTGTTCCCATTTACACGTTACCATTCACACACCGATTGCAGGCTAACTATCGACATTCACACGAGGCAAAGGTGGGTGAAGTGTCTTGCCCAAGGACACAACAACTATGACACAGGGCAGGGCGGGGATCGAACCTCCAACCCTTTGATCATCGGCCGACCCGCTCTACCACCTGAGCCACAGTCGCCCCAAATAATGTTGTTCCTCTAAAATGTTATTCATTTTCTTTTCCCTTTGTACATGTGTTGTGGACAAGCTGCCATGATGCAGAAGACATGGTTCACTTTGAGTGGAGCCTTCATTCCACTTTCACAATCCTGACTCGTGCAATAGTTTTGTGTGTCTGTGTCCGTATCCGTCTGTGTGTGTGTGTGTTTGTGTGTTCGTGTCTGTGTGTGTGTCTCTGTCCCGTCTGTGTATGTGTGTGCGTGTGTGTGTATGTATGTGTGTCACGCTGTAGTGTGTGTGTGTGTCCGTCTGTCTGTGTGTGTGTGTGTGTGTGTGTGTGCGATCATGTGTCCCTCTGTAGTGTGTGTGTGTGTGTGTGTGTGTAGGATTAGCGCTGCCATTCACAGCTCAAACAGCAGACTGCGTTTTCCTTTTCCCCTAAACAAAAGCCTGTGTCCGACTGGTTTCCATCCAGAATCTTTACCAGAGCTCTGTGCTGACATCAGCCTGTCTGGGTCACACACACACACACACACACACACACACACACACACACACACACACACACACACACACACACACACACACACACACACACACACACACACACACACTCACCCACACACAAAGACCACACACAGAAGACACACACAAACACACATGCAGACACAAACGCATGCACGCACACACACTCACTGAAACACACACACACACACACACACACACACACACACACACACACACACACACACACACACTGCTGTCACATGGATTGTATGCCAATTTTTCACTGGAATACTCAACCGTGTCTGTGTGATCGAATTTCATGGAAATACAATACAAGCTTGTTTCCTTATCTCATTGTGCTTTAGGGAGTTGTGTGTGTGTGTGTGTGTGTGTGTGTGTGTGTGTGTGTGTGTGTGTGTGTGTGTGTGTGTGTGTGTGTGTGTGTGTGTGTGTGTGTGTGTGTGTGTGTGTGTGTGTGTGGAGTAGGTCCAATAAAAATACCACTGACCACAGTTTTTCCTGATAATTATCCAGAGTAACAAAATGTTCCTGTGTTTGTTAAATATGTAATAAACGTCACTCACTCACGCACACACACACTCACACACACACACACACACACACACACACACACACACACACACACACACACACACACACACACACACACACACACACCTTGACCTCGAACTAGAGCCCAAAATATGACAATAAACTTTTATGAATGATTTAACACTAGACAGAGAAGTTGTTCCACATAAAACTCCAGTGAAAAATAACAGTAAGTCTTTCTGTCTGTTACTGCTAGTTAATCAACCAGCCATCCAGAACACACACACACACACACACACACACACACACACACACACACACACACACACACACACCCTGACACACACACACACACACTCACACTCGCACGCACTCACACACACGCTCGCTCGCTTGCACACACTCACACACACACACACACACACACCTCGCACACACTCACACTCTCATTCTCACACTCACACAGAGACACACAGAGACACACACACACACACACACACACACACACACACACACACACACACACACACACACACACACACACACACTGCCAGTGAAAGCTCCTGTATGGTAAACATTGACAGAGGCCAGAAAGGAAAGTGTCCTGGAGTCACGTACACACACTGCCTTAAAAAGAAGTTGAGTCACACCAGGTTTAAAGCCTTCCCTCTACAAAACAAACCTTCATGTCTCTTCTTGTGTTTAGCTGGCAGAAAAACATTGTATATTACGTTTCATATAATTGACTTAAAGGGACACTGTGTAACATTTTAAGTAAGTTATTAGCTAAAATCAATATCCTCATTCATACATACACTATGTCCTCATTGGTGTAAAATCGCCTCTGCCAATAATCTGAATTATCCTCCTGAGTGGAGAATTACAAATATTAATATTACATTTTGTACATTGAGCAGGCAAGTCTTATGGAGGCATCCATGTTGGTTGGAATGTCATCAGGTGCATTGTTTAGAATTTAGAATTGTTCTTGTCCTTGAAGGCCACTGTAGCTTCTGTTATTATTCTAAAGGGTTGGGGTTACCCAGGGAGTGTTGCATTCTAGGACTTTGTAGAACTTTCTTGATGATGTCATATTACACACTGCACCTTTAATAATGTAATATGTACTGCAGGCACGCCTCACTCTCTGGTGATCAAACTGTAACATGTTAAATGTTGAACTATTCCTTTAAACACCTTTGATAACTGTTTTAAAAACATAATAGTAAGTGGTTCTAGCGTCACATTTCTGCAGAAAAACCAATTATTTTCTTAGTCTTTAATTGTTTTGCAAATCATTTAAAGGTTGAATCAGGGACTCTGGATTACTATTAACATTCAAATCAAGTGTTAATACACAGCCTAGGCTCTGTAAGCAGATAATCAATAATTATAACAAACTGATTTGAACAGCAGGCATTCTAAAGAAACACAGACTCCACCCTTAACCAAGTCTCTCATATCCCATTCCACAACTTTTAGTTTGTCAACTGAACTAACATTGTCAATGAATGCATGACCCAGATTATACCCTCACACCTGTATATCTTTAGATGTCTTACTCTTGGTTGGGACATAACAAACAATATAGCGACCCAGTGTGTTCCAGGTTGCTTGGTGACGGTCTCTTATTTTACATTTTTTTTGTATAGTACCTTTTAAAAACAATGGTAAACGGACAACCACGTATACAGCGCTTTCTAGCCGAGTTTCTCAGCCCCAAAGCGCTTTACATATCTTACCACATTCACCCATTCACACACACACACTCATACACCGATGGCAGTGGTTTACAAAGTGCTTTGGCTTAGAATAGGAGTGAGTACAAACCACATACACACTAATCAAAAAACACATATACAATATGATAAATACACATACTCATACACACACGGCGACTGTGTCTCAGGTGGTAGAGCGGGTCGGCTGATGATCAAAGGGTTGGAGGTTCGATCCCCGCCCTGCCACCTGTGTCATGGTTGTTGTGTCCTGGGCAAGACACTTCACCCACCTTGCCTCGTGTGAATGTCGATAGTTAGCCTACTGCTATCGGTGTATGAATGTGTGTGTGAATGGTAACGTGGGAAAGGAAAACAGGTCTCCCTTGAAAAAGAGTCTTCGGTCTCAATGGGATTTACCTGTATAAATAAAGGTTAAAGAAAAAAAAAAATATATATACACATAACACACCAAACAAGATTAATAAATGCTAGGTCACAGTCTTTGTGGTGTATAGGAGTTTAATGTCTATTTCTATTGCTCCTATGGCTGTGTCCAAGTGTGCAGGGCGGTCGTCCACTGGGTTACAGGGTCAGTGGTTCGATCCCCCGTCTCCCCGCCACATGTCCAAGTGTCCCTGGGCAAAGAGACACTGAACCCTAAATGTCTCCTGATAGTTAGCTTGCACCCTGCGTGGTAGCTGCTGCTGCTATCGGTGTATGAATGTGTGTGTGAATGGGTGAATGTGTACAAAACAATGTAAAGCGCTTTGGGTCTGTGAAAAACCAGGGAAAAGAGCTATAGTCCACTCTTTGTTTTGCTAAGTGGCTTCATGTATTCTCTCTCAGTTTCTCTGTATTGATCTCATTGGCTCTTTGCCTTGTTCCGGCCTTTCTTTAATCAAACAGTAAATTGGCTTTGAAGACCTACTTCACCGGTGTAAATATGAAGGTGTATTGAACTCTGAGATCCTGTGAAGTATAAATGTGCAAACATTTTAGAAATCGGTTCATCCTAGCCTGAGAAAAGGCAGAAAGAGTGTTGATTGGTCTCACTGTCTAACCCTACATGTTACTAGTGTAACATCACACTAGTAAAAATGTATGGTTAGGATTAACAGGACAGCTGGGCCAGGGGAAGACTGAGGGAAGAAAAACCTCATTCATTATATTATAATAGCGATTTTATAATGACAGAACGCCGGTTCTGTATAGGTGAAGTATTCCTTTAAGTTCTAATGGTGCCCTGTGGAAGCAGAGGCCGTCAGAATGATGGAGAGACTCTTTCCTTCTCCCCTTTCCTCTCCTCCTATTTCTCCTCCCCCTGTTCTTCTGGCCATAGTCCACCGAGCATGCCACTCTCTCTACCTCACTTTCAGCCTTGTATAATATTGATAACCCTAAGGG
>CM049403.1:33442500-33450000 GCA_026929865.2 Hyperoplus lanceolatus | reverse complement strand
TTTAAATCTTCTCTCTGGTAACTTTTACTACCGTGGAGCTTGTGTGGAAGTTGTTTAATCATGATAATATCTTAGCAGGGTTTAATGCATACTTATGTATCACTTTTTTTTTTTTTTTTTTTTTTTTAAGATACGTTTTTGGCATTTTTCTGCTTTATTGATAGTGCAGAGAGACAGAGTTGAAATGGGGCAGAGAGGGGAGTGACATGCAGAGAACGACCACGGGCTGGAATCGAACCCGGGTCCGCTGCTGAGCTAAGGGGGCGCCCCCTTACAGTATCACTCCTATAGTTTGAACACTTTGTATAATTGAGTTATTTATCGATTTCTTCCGCATCTAAGTTCCTTGGCTTATCAGTTTGATTTTCGAGTGTGACCTCTTCTGTAACCTAACTGCAAAGGAACACTGAAAGTAAACTTAAACATATCATAAGAGTATATACTATTCAGTCCTGGAAAACATTAAGAGACCAGTCTGGATTTTTCTTAAATCTTCATCTCTACATTACTTATTAAAAAAAGCTCTTAATGACAATATTGTTTATGTAAATTTGGTAGAAATGTTGTCAGTAGTTTGTAGAATAAAACCAAAATGTTCATTATACTCAAACATATGCCTATACAGAGTAAAACAAGAGACACTGAACATTTGGAGTGGTCTCTTCATTTTTCACCGGTGTTGTATTTCTTATATTTTCAAAACTAGGGTCAGAAAAAGCGTTAAATTCAGTGTGCATGTACACATACCCAATGTCCACTTCAAGTGTGTGTGTGTGTGTGTGTGTCTCGCTCAGTGTGTGTGTGTGTCTCAGTGTGTGTGTGTGTGTGTGTGTGTGCGTGTAATACAGCACCGGTGAAAAATGAAGAGACCACTCCAAATGTTCAGTGTCTCTTGTTTTACTCTGTATAGGCATATGTTTGAGTATAATGAACATTTTGGTTTTATTCTACAAACTACTGACAACATTTCTACCAAATTTACATAAAGCCTTGTTTATTCAAGGAATTAACTAATCGCCTTACGTCTGAATTAGACCTTTATACTGTAGCCAGCTGTAGGAGTCAGATGTTACGTAGCTCTGTCTGACCTGCATTCACTCTCTCTTGTGTAGATGTTGAGTGCCTTGATACTGTAAATCCACATTCAGAACAGGTTAAACACAGATTAAAAGGCTTAATAGACTTTGGCCGTTGTGGTAGCCGAATTTATCCCCATGGCTTGAATAATATTTGGGGCGACTGTGGCTCAGTTGGTAGAGCAGGTCGGCCGATGATCAAAGGTTTGGAGGTTCGATTACCGCCCTGCCACCTGTGTCATAGTTGTTGTGTCCTTGGGCAAGACACTTCACCCACCTTGCCTCATGTGAATGTCGATAGTTAGCCTCTGCTATCGGTGTATGAATGTGTGTGTGAATGGTAACGTGGGAAAGGAAAACAGGTCTCCCTTGCAAAAGAGTCTTCGGTCTCAATGGGATTTACCTGTAGAAATAAAGGTTAAAAAAAAAAGATAAGACTCGATCAGAACTGGACTTGCATCATTGTGTTTCAGGTTTATAGGAAATTCACAGACAAGACTCCAGCTCTTACAGCTACAGTACAGTGCTTATATTGAGTTGTGCTGATACCCCCCCCCAAAAAAGACATCTCACCTCATCACAACAAGTCAACACATGTCCATTCATGGGTGTTTTCCTTTTTCGCCAGTGACCTTTTCCTTTAGGACTGCTTGGCTTGCAATCTAATTTCTAATTTCTACCACACCGTCGCCTGGCTTTTTTGTTGCTTGTTCTAGCTAACTAACTAAATCATTTTTTTAACCTTTATTTCTACAGGTAAATCCCATTGAGACCGAAGACTCTTTTACAAGGGAGACCTGTTCCCATTTACATGTTACCATTCACACACATTCATACACGTAGAGAGGCTAACTATCGACATTCACCAGGAAGGTGGGTGAAGTGTCTTGCCCAAGGACACAACAACTATGACACAGGTGGAGGGGGGATCGAATCAACCCTTTGATCATCGGACCTCTCTACTAACTGAGCAAGGAATAATAAGATACATCTTCACCTCATCACTTGATATTGTGGAAAGACTGGAAAGGCAGTGGTGGATGATGCCATCTTTAGTAACTATAGCTTCTTGTCCCTTGAAGGCCACCGTAGCTTCTGTAAATTCAACCCAAAAGGAAGGGGTTAGCAAGGGAGCGCTGCATTATTGAACGTTCACTACTTGAGGCCACTAAATATCCTGAATTTACACATTGACTGAACCTATAACCTCTGTGCAATTTCTCTTTTTTTTTTTCTTTAAGATATTTTTTTTTTTTGACATTTTTATGCTTTATTGATAGTGTAGAGACAGAGTTGAAATGGGGCAGAGAGGGGAGTGACATGCAGAGAACGACCGCGGGCTGGAATCGAACCCGGGTCCGCTGCTGGCCGAGGCCCATGGGGGGGGGGGACGCCCTACCAACTGAGCTAAGCTTTTATGCAATTTCTTAGTAGTACTATCTTTCGTTATGTCACACTTTTGTTCTCAAGTCTCTCCTTCACTTTCTTAGTAATTCATTGTTTTGTTATATAACTTAAAGCTCCGACATGGAAGGTTTATGGTTAATGGACTTTGATTTTCTCAGCCCCAAAGCGCTTTACATTACTTACCCCATTCACTCACTCACTCACTCACTCACTCACTCACTCACTCACTCACTCACTCACTCACTCACTCACTCCCACACACACACACACACACACACACACACACACACACACACACACACACACACACACACACACACACACACACACCAATGGCGATACACATATCCTTCAGTCTCCCGCCAGCTGAAATGGATTAGCCAATTAGGATCGAGCTATGAGGTCATGTGGTTGCCGTGGTGAGCCGCTGAGAGGAATAACATGATCTCATCCACTAAACAAGGAGAGTGAGACAGTGGCCTGCTGTAACCATATAAGCACTTTACTGCAGTGTGTGTGTGTGTGTGTGTGTGTGTGTGTGTGTCTGTGTGTGTGCGTGTGTGTGTGTGTGTGTCTCTGTGCGTGCGTGTGTGTGTGTGTGTGTGTGTGCGTGCGTGTGTGTTTGTGTGGGAGAAAGAACAGTGGGAAACAAATACCCTTATCATGTTAAAAAGAACTGGAACATGGATAAAGAGGTTCTCACAGTTTCAAGATTTTCTGTGGGACTTTGCTTTTTAATTAAGACAGTTTCACACACACACACACATAAAAAACAAAAAGGAGGAAGAAAGAACTTGTAACTTCTCTCTCTCTCTCTCTCTCTCTCTCCCCCGCCACCCGAATGTCAGACACACCCCATACACACACACACACACACACACACACACACACACACACACACACACACACACACACACACACACACACACACACACACACACACACACACATTCATTAAAAGAACAAAAAGGAGGAAGAAAGAACATTGTAACATTCTCTCTCTCTCTCTCTCTCTCTCTCTCTCTCTCTCTTGTGTTTGGCCGGCGGGCAACAACCTTCAAAGAGTGTGAAATTGAATGTCTAGACAACACCCCATACACACACACTCACGCACACACACACACACACACACACACACACACACACACACACACACACACACACACACACACACACACACACACACACACACACACACACACACACACACACACACTCACGCACACACACACACACACACAGCCTCCAGTCCTATTTCCTCAGGCCACGTTCTTACTCGTTATTCTCAACAGCAACACACACCATATGGTTTATTTGTTATTTAGCAGTCATGTATATTAAGGAACACAAGGACCAACACAGAAAATATTTGTTCATCTTATTTGCATTTACGAGGCTCAAGGCTGCAGACAAACTTTCTCTGCTGGGTGTTAAATTAAAGAGGACCTATTATGCTACTTTTCTGGTCTTAATTTCTTGTTTTACACTGCTATAGAGCAACCTGACACGAATCACATCACAAAAAACTATGTAGATTTTCGGGAAGCTCTTTCTCTTATTTTGGCGATCCAGCACATCCTGTCAACACTTGAGTGTGTGTGCTTCGGCTCCCTCCGCCTGTGCTTCGGCCATCTCCGCTCCCCTCCCCCCCTCCTGCAAACCCCACTCCGTTGTGATTGGTTACCTTCCTTCCGGAACACTTTCAGTGGCGGGAAGCGCGAGCATGGACCTATAAGGGCGCGAGGCAGACGCGAACAGGGAAGTGACAGCCTTACCATACATGGAAACATCCGCGTGGAGACGTCACAAAGTTTTATGCGACGTCACAAATTATGAAAGGGTAGACCGCTTTGAAGACGTGACTTCTCGACTGGCTAGAATAGTGTTTAGTGCTCTGCACAGACACCCCAGACGGTCAGCAGGGAATATGTCGAAATGCATGTAAGTCATTATTTGATAATTTAGTATGGTTAAGCATGACTATGAATCATCATAACAACGTTTATAGGTCATAAAAGTCAAAAAGCATCATAGGTCCTCTTTAAAGGAATACTTCCCCCATACGGAACCGGCGTTCTATCATTATAAAATCACTATTATAATATAATGAATGAGGTTTTTCTTCCCTCAGTCTTCCCTTGGCCCAGCTGTCCTGTTAATCCTAACCCTACATTTTTACTAGTGTGATGTTACACTAGTAAAATGTAGGGATTGACAGTGAGACCGTAAAACACTCTTTCTGCCTTTTCTCAGGCTAGGATGAACCGATCTCTAAAATGTTTTGCACATTTATACTACATAGGATCTCAGAGTTCAATACACCTTCATATTCCCACCGGTGAAGTAGGTATTTAAGTGCTTTTGGCCTTGGGACATACAGTAGCCTAAACCCAGTTTTTCATACGGGTATAGTGTCAGGTGTGTTAGTGCAGTTACAGTACGATAATTGCAAAAAGACATAAATCAAATGTCCATGTGACAGCTGGGTTACACTTTTCTCTGTGTGTTAATTGGATGTTTGCTCCCATGTGTGAGGAGGACACACACACACACACACACACACACACACACACACACACACACACACACACACACACACACACACACACACACACACACACACACACACACACCCCCACCCTCTCTTTCTCTCCTAGTAAACTGCCCTGGTTCTAAATGAGCTCTTAAGTCACAGCGTTTTGTAGAACCGATGATAATTACTCAAGTCCCTTAGAGGTTCGATCTCTTGAGTGTGGAGTGATTTTTGCTCCCTCCCTTTTCAACATAGATAAGTCTTGTTAATTTCATATCTCCCATGTGTGTCTGTGTTTGTAAAATATGTTTAAAAGTAGCTATGAGGAACTTTTAAATATTTCTGAAACAGTCTCACTTTTCCTCTGATGATCATAAATTACATGTAACAGCAAACGAGACCATCAGTGTTAAAGCATGCAGTTTTTATATAGTTTTTCTTAATGCCTTTGTCATGGGTATACGCTCACCCAGGAACAACAGCTGGCGTGGTAAAACACTACCGCTTTAGTCCAAAGGGGGGCGCTAGAATGAACACAAACTGAAAGTCCCTTGGAGCACCTTTAAAAAAAATCAAATGCATAGAAATAAATGCAAAAAAACAGCGTTAATCTTTTCCTTATGACGGGGGTTTTGTGATTGTGTCTATTGTACCTGATACTTAACAATACTGTATATCGTTGCCTGTGATACTCTGAAAGCTGGGGTGGAGGATTTGGGGAGACAATAACAGTTGGGATAGAGATTTAAATCCAAATACCTCAACCGCTCCACTTGTTCTCTTTGGTCCCTCCCCTATGGTCCCTCCCTGACACGCTCCACACACCAACAACGTCGTGCCAAAATGAATGGACAGTCCCAACAAGCCAATAAGAGCAGATAATCGGAGACTCGCTCTGATTGGTCAAAGTGTACAGCTCATGTTAACTTTGACCAATCAGAAATCATATACCCCAGCTTTAACTACCTTACCCTCTGGATAACTTAGAACCCTTAGAACACAATGAGCAGCTCAAAAACACAATATACAATTAAAAAAATATATTTTGAAAAATGTATCTCACTCCTATATCACTTTTACCTGTTAGGATGTACAGTATGTGTAGCCTGGCTCCGCCCGCCCGCGTACTTCCGGCCAAATTTTATTTTCCCTTCAGTAGTCAGTCTGGGTGTACAGCCCATTTCCCAGTTTTGCTGGAGATTCGACAGCCGGTCCAATCAGCGAACAGAGCGAGTGGCTGAGAACGGTGACGTCGAAGTCGCGCTCCAGTTTCAGTTGCCAGAAGCCGGCTCATGACACACGTGACGACCAAACGTTATGCGATTGGTTGGCTAATCCAGAGTGGCACTGGGCAGATCCAATAGTTTTAAACTTTAACAGACACCCGCCTCCATGAGTGAACGTTTGCCAATTACAGCACTGCCAGACCTTCTGTACAAATGAAATGAAGTACGATGGTCTGGTAGCACCAGGCTACAGTATGTGTGCAATCTTATTAAATTTTTATTTATTTTTTTTTAAGATATTTTTTTTGGCATTTTATGCTTTATTGATAGTGTAGAGACATAGTTGAAATGGGGCAGAGAGGGGAGTGACATGCAGAGAACGACCGCGGGCTGGAATCGAACTCGGGTCTGCTGCTGACCGAGGCCCATGGGGGGGGGGGAGGGACGCCCTACCAACTGAGCTAAGGGCGCCCCCCAGTGTATGTTATTGACTAGCCTTGACGGGGACAATGCATTGTTATATTCAGTTTATTTTATAGAAATATAAATAAATATATGTTGTCCAATTTTACTTTTACCTGTGGTAATGGTAATGGTAAATGGACTTGTATAGCGCTATATCTCCGTTTATCACAGACCCAAAGCGCTTTACATTGTTTTTTGTACACATTCACCCAGTCACACACACATTCATACACCGATAGTAGCAGCTACCAAGCAGGGTAGGCTTAACACTAGGGTGCTAAGCTAACTAAGCTAACTATCGGGAGCAATTCGGGGCTCAGTGTCTTGTTCAGGGACACTTGGACATGTGGCGGGGAGACGGGGGATCGAACCTCCGACCCTGCACACCAGAGGTGAACACCCTACCCACTTCACCACTGAATTGTAGACTGTGAGGATGTATCTCCTGCTGCACATCTGTAATATTCGAGTCTACCCATCCGTCACTAAGCCAACCGTGTGTGTGTGTGTGTTGTGTGTGTGTGTGTGTGTGTGTGTGTGTGTGTTGGCACAGCGGGGGACGAGAGAGGAGGGTAAGGCGATGAAAGCAAGAGCGTCGCATCCAGACAGATCGTATGTCAATCTCCCTCTCTCTCACACACACACACACACGCACACGCACACGCACACGCACACGCACACGCACACGCACACGCACACGCACACGCACACACAGACACACACACGAACACTCTCTCTCTTTCTCTCCTCTAGGGATTCCGTTCCCTCGGTAACTGTCCATCAAACGGCTTTC
>CM049403.1:33412500-33415000 GCA_026929865.2 Hyperoplus lanceolatus | reverse complement strand
CCCACTCCACAGTACACCCGAGGCTAATCAATAATAACGCCAGACTACAGATGTAAATGTCTGTGTTGAAACTCTGCAACTAGAAGGACTGAATTAAATGTGTTGAAAACTGTCTCCAATGGATGATAAAGAACACTCAGGCTAACTTGGGAATCAGGCCCTACGTCCAAAATTCCAAACTATCCCTTTAATATTGAAAAAAACATGAACAAGTGCATTTTGTATAGTAGGTGACCCAAAGACCTACTTCACCGGTTTGAATATGAAGGTGTATTGAATTCTGAGATCCTATGTAGTATAAATGTGCAAAAAAAATTAAAATCGGTTCACCCTAGCCTGAGAAAAGGCAGAAAGAGTGTTTTTTTTAACCCTATATTTCTCTTTCTGTGATGTCACCAGAAAAAGGGTTAAATATAGGGTTAAAAAAAACACTCTTTCTGCCTTTTCTCAGGCTAGGGTGAACCAATTTTTTTTTTTTTTGCACATTTATACTACATAGGATCTCAGAATTCAATACACCTTCATATTCAAACCGGTGAAGTTGGCCTTTAACATTGTACTCACATATAGATATTTTCAACCGATTTCTTGTAGCTAAATCAGTAACAGAAGATAAAAGTCTAGCTAAAGGCAAGGCAAGGCAGGTTTATTTATATCCCACCCACAATTCAGACTCAAACGCACAAGGCAATTCAAAGTGCAAACATCTGTAAACCGACGCGTATTGAAGTCAATAAGAGCTGGATTTAGAAACAGGATGAAAGAGCAAGGGAGGGGGCTATGAGGAGAGAGAGAGAGAGAGACACACTAGCATGTCTCTCTTTCTCCCTACCTCTCTCTCTCCCTCCCTCTCTTTATCTCTCTCTCTCCCTCCCCCTCTCCCTCCCCCTCTTTCTCCCTCTCTCTCTCTCTCTCCGCCTCTCTCCCCCCTCCCTCCCTCCTTCCCTCCCTCTCTCTCTTGCTCCCTCTCTCTCTCCCCCCCTCTCTCCCTCCCTCCCTCCCTCCCTCCCTCCCTCCCTCCCTCCCTCCCTCCCTCTCTCTCTCTCCTCCTCTCTCCCTCCCTTTCTCCCCCCTCCCTCCCTCCCTCCCTCCCTCTCTCTCTCCCCCCCTCTCTCTCCCTCTCTTTCTCCCTCCTTCTCTCCCTCTCTCTCAGTCGCACTTGCCTATCGTAGTGGCAGGTTGAAGGCAGCATCTCTCTGTCTGTCTATCCATCTAAACCTCTTTAGTAACAGCTGTGGTTGCATTTTAAATAAGCTTGTAGTTTTATATTTTTCTTTGTAGTTTTTTATAGCTATGTTGTTGTTGTGTGTGTGTTAGCATTAGCGACCGATAGCATGTCTGACTCATGGACCGTTCTCTCCAATTTCTCACTGCCGGAGAGAAGCATGCTGCGACGCTCAAAGAGGTAAAAAGTGTGTGTGTGTGTGTGTGTGTGTGTGTGTGTGTGTGTGTGTGTGTGTGTGTGTGTGTGTGTGTGTGTGTGTGTGTGTGTGTGTGTGTGTGTGTGTGTGTGTGTGCGTGTGTGTCTGTTAGTGAGACTGTGTATGTGTGTGTGTGTGCGTGCGTGTGACTGTCTGTCTGTCTGTCAGTGTCTCTGTGTGTGTGTGTGTGTGTGTTAGTGAGACTGTCTCTGTTGGCTTGTGTGTGTGTGTGTGTGTCTGTCTGTGTGCTTTTGTGTGTCTGTGAGTGAGACTGTGTGTGTGTCTGAGTGAGACTGTGTGTGTCTGTCAGTGTGTCTCTCTGTCAGTGTGTCTGTCTGTCTGTCTCTCTGTCAGTGAGTGTCTGTCTGTCTGTCTGTCTGTCTCTCTGTCTGTCTCTCTGTCAGTGTGTGTGAGTGTCTGTCTGTCTGTCTGTCAGTGTGTGTGAGTGTCTGTCTGTCTACATGGCAGTTACTGTTAAGGATTTGCGATACCGACAAAAAATAAAACCTTGATATATTTTTGGGGATAACGATAACTGATGGTGTTTAGCGATCCTTCATACATGTGTAAACACAACATCAATAGTGAGAAAGCCTTGTATTGCTCAAACTCACTCCTGTTAATAGTAGGGCTGCAACTAACGATTATTTTGATAATCCATTCATCTGTCGATTATTTTCTCGATTAATCGATCAGTGTTTTGGTCCGTAAAATGTCAGAAAATGGTGAAAAATTTTGATCAATTTTCCAAAGCCCAGGTTGACGTCCTCAAATGTATTGTCATGTCCAAAAACACACAGATATTTCAGTTTACTGTCATAATAGGATTAAAGAAACCAGAAAATATTCACATTTGAGAAGCTGAAAACAGAGAATTTGGAAATGTTTTGTTAGAAAATGACTTAAAACGATTAATCGATTATCAAAATAGTTGGCGATTATTTTAATAATCGATTTGTCGATTAATCGTTGCAGCTCTAGTTAATAGTATATTAGATTAATAATGCGTTTCTCAGTATTTTATTAAGTTATTTTTGGCAGTCTCTGGCTTGCTCTCATCCTATTCAACTTGGCAATTG
>CM049403.1:33395000-33402500 GCA_026929865.2 Hyperoplus lanceolatus | reverse complement strand
GTCTGTCCTCTTCACAGCAGACCCGGGTTAGAAACCAGCCCGGGTCGTTCTCTGCATGTCATTCCCCTCTCTGTCTGTCTGTCTGTCTGTCTGTCTGTCTGTCTGTCTGTCTGTCTGTCCTCTTCACAGCAGACCCGGGTTAGAATCCAGCCCGGGTCGTTCTCCGCATGTCATTCCCCTCTCTGTCTGTCTGTCTGTCTGTCTGTCTGTCTGTCCTCTTCACAGCAGACCCGGGTTAAAATCCAGCCCGGGTCGTTCTCTGCATGTCATTCCCCTCTCTGACACATTTCATCTCTGTCTCTACAACGCTGTCTAATACAAGCAAAAAAAAATGCCCTAAAGAACACACACACACACACACACACACACACACACACACACACACACACACACACACACACACACACACACACACACACACACACACACACACACACACACACACACACACACACACACACACACACACACACACACACGTATTGAGTCCCTCCATAAAAGCTCCATCCATCCTTCTTCCTCTCCCTCTTCCCCTTTTTCTATCAGACTGCTGTGGCCGCTGTGTTGCCATAGAAACACCGCCACCAGTCTCACAGTCCTCTCTCTCTCTCTCCATCCCTCCCTCTTCCTCTCCCTCTCCCTCTCCCTCACTTTCTCTCCCTCTCTTTTTCCCTCCCTCTGTCTCCCTCTCTCTCTCTCCCTCCCCCTCTGTCTCCCTCTCTCTCCCTCCCTCCCTCTCTCTCTCTCCCTCTCCCTCCCCCCCTCTCTCTATCACCCGCTTTCTCTCTCTCCCTCCCTCCCTCTCCCTCTCTTTCCCTCTCTTTATCTCCCTCCCACTCCCTCTCTCTCTACCTCTCTCTCACCCGCTCCCTCTCTCTCTCTCTCCCTCCCTCCCTCCCTCTCTCTCTCCCTCCCTCTGTCTCTCTCCCTCCCTCTGTCTCTCCCTCTGTCTCTCCATCCCTCCCCTCCCTCTCTACCTCTCCCCCTCTCCCTCTCTCTCTCCATCCCCTCATCTTGGATTTCATCATAGTTTCAATCACTCGTTCATTTACTGTTAATGAAATGGAGATGGTAACATTCCTCAGAGTTATACTATCCTGAGGGAAGATGATTATGGGCCAATCTTCTCCCAAAATAAATGGACTTTTATTAAAAAGTTCTGCATAAATCCCCCACTTCTTCCTGTCTTTCTCTCTCTCTCTCTCCCTATCTCTCCCTCTCGCTCTCTCTCGCTCTCTCTCCCTCCCTCTCTCTCCATCTCTCTGTCTCTCACTCTCCCTCTCTCCCCCTCTCTCTCTTTCTCTCTATCCATCTCTCTCCCTCACTCCCTCCCTCCCACCTTCTCCCTCTCTCTCTCTCCCTCTCTCTCTCTCTGTCTATCCATCTCTCTCCCTCACTCCCTCCCTCCCACCCTCTCCCTCTCTCTCTTTCTCTCTCCCTCCCTCCCTCCCTCCCTCCCTCCCTCCCTCCCTCTCTCTCTTCCCCTCTCTCTCTCTGGCCTTTTTATTTTTTGGCATTTTCAAGCTGTATTAGATAGCACAGAGTTGAAATTGGGAGACATGTTGACACTGTAACAAAGGACAGCTTTTCCTCTGATAACTTTTGCTTTTTCATCCGTTTTGGGGAAAGAAGCAGGACACCAGCTCATTTGTTTAGCTCTGTGTATTTCTGTGTGTATGACTGTGTGTGTGTGTGTGTGTGTGTGTGTGTGTGTGTGTGTGTGTGTGTGTGTGTGTGTGTGTGTGACTGTGTGTGTGTGACTGTGTGTGTGACTGTGTGTGTGTGACTGTGTGTGTGTGTGTGTGTGTGTGTGTGTGTGTGACTGTGTGTGTGACTGTGTGTGTGTGTGTGAGACTGTGTGTGTGTGTGTGTGTGTGACTGTGTGTGTGTGTGTGTGTGACTGTGTGTGTGTGTGTGTGTGTGTCATGTGTGTGTGTGTCTGTCTGTGTGTGTGTGTGTGTCTGTGTGTGTGTCTGTGTGTGTCTGTGTGTGTGTGACTGTGTGTGTGTGTGTGTGTGGATCTTATTGGCTGGACAAGAGACAATACAAAACAACATATAAGATACATGAGGGAAACAAAGGGAGGGGTGTCAAGGTCTCATCTTGTGTTAAAGGCCAATGCAACACAAAGTGAGTCTTCAGCAACGTTTTAAACTGGTCAACTTTACAGGGATCCAGGTTCAAAAACAAACCCAACAGATTAATGGAGATTGAATTTTTTTCCTCTACTTATGACATCTATTGCAGCATGTCCGTCCTGGGAGAGGGATCCCTTACTCTGTCCACTCTCCCTGAGATTTCTTCAAATGTTTTAATCCCGGTAAAGGGTTTTTTACTGGGAGTTTTTTGCTCAGCCGAGCTAAGGGCAGATAGATAGATAGATAGATAGATAGATAGATAGATAGATAGATAGATAGATAGATAGATAGATAGATAGATAGATAGATAGATAGATAGATTAGATTATTTTAAATTCTTAGACATTTCTAGTTCTTACACAGCTCTGCTTCTCGTGTGAATTCATGCATTATCATCATGCACACACACACACACACACACACACACACACACACACACACACACACACACACACACACACACAGACGCACACACAGACGCACACACACACACACACACACACACACACACACACACACACACACACACACACACACACACACACACACACACACACACACACACACACACACACACACTTGCAAGTTCGCCTAAGATCTTTTTCACTTTTTAGTCTCACACTTACTTTTTTTTCTTTCCGCCCTCTCCCCAATTAATTCAGCATTTTGTATTCTGTTCTTCCATCCACCGTCTGCTCCCTAGATAGGCACAAGTGTGTGTGTGTGTGTGTGTGTGTGTGTGTGTGTGTGTGTGTTTCTGTCTGTCTGTCTATGTATGTCTGTCTGTGTATGTGTGCTTTTCTGTGTGTGTGTGTGTGTGTGTGACTGTGTGTGTGTGTGTGTTTGTGTGTGTGTGTCTGTGTATGGGTGTGTGCTTTTCTGTATGTGTGTGTGTGTGTGTGGTTCTCATTGGCTGGTGTATTTCTAACTCTTTTCTAAACTAGGTCACAGTCTCACTGCAGTTTGCTTCACAAAACTGTTTTAAGAAATGTTGACAGCAAAGAGGTGTTTGTACTTGTAGCAATGAGACGCCAACGAATTGTGTGTGTGTGTGTGTTTGTGTCTGTCTGCCTGTCTGTCTGTGTGTGTGTGTGTGTGTGTGTGTGTGTGTGTGTGTGTGTGTGTGTGTGTGTGTGTGTGTGTGTGTGTATGTGCTTTTCTGTCTGTCTGTCTGTCTCTCTGGCTGGGTGTGTGTCTGCCTGTCTGTCTGTGTGTGTGTCTGCCTGTCTGTCTGTCTGTGTGTGTGTGTGTGTGTGTGTGTGTGCGCTTTTCTGTCTGTCTCTGTCAGTGTGTGTGTGTGTGTGTGTGTGTGTGTGTGTGTGTGTGTGTGTGTGTGTGTGTATGTGCTTTTCTGTCTGTCTGTCTGTCTGTCTGTCTGTCTGTCTGTCTCTCTGGCTGGGTGTGTGTCTGCCTGTCTGTCTGTGTGTGTGTCTGCCTGTCTGTCTGTCTGTGTGTGTGTGTGTGTGTGTGTGTGCTTTTCTGTCTGTCTGTGTCAGTGTGTGTGTGTGTGTGTGTGTGTGTGTATGTGCTTTTCTGTCTGTCAGTGTGTGTTTGTGTGTGTGTGTGTGTGTGTGTGTGTGTGTGTGTGTGTGTGTGTGTGTGTGTATGTGCTTTTCTGTCTGTCAGTGTGTGTTTGTGTGTGTGTGTGTGTGTTTGTGCCCATTGTTCAGTTTTAAAAATGCATTTTATTTTCATTTCCCCTGACTAGAAGTGGGATGTGTTATTCTAACAGATTATAAAATTAGATTTTCTCTAGAGTACGCACTCACTCACTCACTCACTCACTCACTCACTCACTCACTCACTCACTCACTCACTCACTCACTCACTCACGCACTCGCTCACTCACTCACTCACTCACGCACTCACTCACGCACGCGCTCGCTCGCTCGCTCACTCACTCACTCACTCACTCACTCACTCCCTCACTCCCTCACTCACTCACTCACTCACTCACTCGCTCGCTCCCTCACTCAATCCCTCCCTCCCTCACTCACTCACTCACTCGCTCGCTCACTCACTCAATCCCTCTCTCCCTCCCTCCCTCCTTCCCTCCCTCCCTCCATCCCTCCCCGCCTCCTCCCTCACTCACTCACTCACTCGCTCGCTCACTCACTCAATCCCTCTCTCCCTCCCTCCCTCCTTCCCTCCCTCCCTCCATCCCTCCCGCCCTCCCTCACCCACTCACTCACTCACTCACTCACTCACTCACTCACTCACTCACTCACTCACTCACTCACTCACTCACTCACACACACACACACACAGCTCCTGTTTGACTAATAGTCGCGTGTTCACTGGAGTGTGTCTGTGCACATATGTTCTAGTCTGACACAAAGCTAATGCTGGTTTAATATGTGTGTGTCTGGGTGAAATGCATTATGGATGTGTGTCCCACTACCTAATGCCTCCCTTCTGTTTCTGATGCCCCAAGCTATCCTGTGTGTGTGTGTGTGTGTGTGTGTGTGTGTGTGCGTGCGTGCGTGTGTGTGCGTGCGTGTGTGTGTGTTAGTCTTTTCACCATAGAAAAATGTTTTAGAGAACTTTAGATCATTAATTGTATTAGTGGATGAAAAGCTCAATATATTTGTTCAGGCTTTTACAAGGTTGACCCTGAAGTCAGAATAGCAAGGTTTTAAGCGTTGGTCGTTGTAATGCTTCTTGCTGAAGTGCAAATTGAAGTGAAATGTTTTACTTTTCATCAGAAATATTTCCGAACACTATTGTTAGTCTTTCGAATCCTTCCAAGATTTGAACGTCTCTGTCGGTCACCAAACATTGTCTATGAATTCAATGAAAACCTGTGTGTGTGTGTGTGTGTGTGCGTGTGCGTGCGTGCGTGCGTGTGTGTGTGTGTGTGCGTGCGTGCGTGTGTGTGTGTGTGTGTCAGCTCCCTAGGTTGAGGTGTGTGTGATTTAGGTTTTCAGTCAAGTGGAAAAACTATGTACAAACTTCATGGTCACTCTTTTCATATTTACTCAAAGGCTACGAAACTTTTTGTCACCATTTAAACTATCGGTCAAAAGTTTTAGAACGCCTCCATACTTCCAGTTTTTATTGCAAGTGTACCCAGTGCAACGTCGGCAGGATATCGGAAATCTATTCACCAACAGAATGCACATTGTAGTTGAATTTTAATGTAAGACTTGTAGTAAAAGTCTTTGTTTACTATACAGCTCTGGAAGGTGAATGAAGAGACCGGTCTGGATTTTTCTTCAATCTTCATCTCTACATTACTTCATGGAAAATGCTCTTTAATGACAATATTTTTTTGGGGGGGGAATTTGGTAGAAATGTTGTCAGTAGTTTATAGAATAAAACCAAAATGTTCATTCTACTCAAACATATGCCTAGAAATAGTAAAACAAGAGACACTGAACATTTGGAGTGGTCTCTTAATTCTTTCCAGAGCTGTACATTGGACAAATTGTGTTTTGATGTTTTGTGGACATTGAATTTGAAGGAAATAATTGACATAATACAGTATATACAGCTTCCTGCTCTGTCAGTGTGATAGCAGTAGTGAAGTACCCTATTTTCCGCACCATAAGCCGCACTGGACCATAAGCCACAGGTGTTATAATGTTTAATTACCATATGTAAGAGTTGGTGCACAGAGGGGATTGTCGGGGAAGAGATGGCTGCTTGAGGAAGCTCCCATTTATTAACATTTCAACAAACAAGTTGCATATTTGCATAACGTATTCAAGCGACACCATTTAGAGCAACAGTAGACTAGCTACAGAACATATACTGTGCTGTGGAATTATTATATTATTAGCCGCACCGTTATATAAGCCGCAAGGTCGAAACATTTGGAAAAGGGCGTGGCTTATAGTCTGAAAGTGGCGGTACTACATTCATAGGCACAGTTTGTGTCTAGTTATCTCACCTAGTTGTTCCTCTTTCTCTCTCTCAGGTACCAGCCCCTTGGACAGCCCTCGAAACTTCTCCCCAAACACAGCCGGACACTTCAGCTTTGTTCCTGCTAGAAGGTGTGTGTGTGTGTGTGTGTGTGTGTGTGTGTGTGTGTGTGTGTGTGTGTGTGTGTGTGTGTGTGTGTGTGTGTGTGTGTGTGTGTGTGTGTGTGTGTGTGTGTGTGTGTGTGTGTGTGTGTGTGTGTGTGTGTGTGTGTTCTGTCTACATGCACTTATCAGGCAGTTGATACAATTATTCTACTAAAAGCTTCAAGTTGCTCAAATGTAAAAAAAAAATCTCAGACGTATAGCCCTTCATTAAGATGATGATGTTTCCATGGTAACACATATTCCCAGACACACTTAACCCCTTAACTGTCTCAATCAAAATGTCTTCAATACATTGCATGTCAGAAAGGTAACAATACTGTCGCCAGAAAAGCATTTAGTTGATTTAAAATAAATATACAAATTGCAATGGAAATAGCTCTGTACTCTGTCTGACTGCTGCACTCGGTGAATCAAACAGTGACTCAACAGTGACACCATGTGGTGGTTGTGGATATTACAGGTCCTGTATTTTAGAGTTGGCCACAGAGACAGACAGACAGACACACACATACACACACAGACAGACAGACAGACAGACAGACAGACAGACACACACACACACACACACACACACACACACACACACAGAGACACACACACATAATCATCTTAGGAAAGTAGAGTAAGATTGTTTTTATGTTGAGAAAATTATTAATTTATTCGGACGAAAACAATGTATACAAGAAAACAAACAAAGGTGTCTGAAGAAGAGATGTAAGGATTAAGGGCTGGGACAAGCGAGTGTGTGCGTGTGTGTGTGTGTGTGTGACTCTTTGTGTGTATGTGTGCGTGCGTGTGTTTACTTGCGTGTGTGTGTGTGTGTGTGTGTGTGTGTCAGTGACGGCTGCTAACAGCTTGTCTTATCTCCTCACAGTCATGGACACAGAGCAGACAGGTAACTTTGACCCTTGACCTCTTTGTCTCTCCTTACTGCCTCTGTGCTGCATGGCTGAACTATGGTGGCCCTGAGAGCTCACACACACACACACACACACACACACACACACACACACACACACACACACACACACACACAGAAACACACTCTCACTCTCACACAGACAGACAGACTCTCCCTGCTCCTGCCACCAACTTGCTGTCTTCCAAGCTGCATGGCTTATAATAGGTCTATGGGCTAAAGCACTTTACACACTGTGACTGTGTTGTAAAAGCCCTACTAAGGTCCTCCCTCCTACACACTCAACATGTATATACTACATACTAAAAGCCCTACTAATGTCCTCCCTCCTACATACTCAACATGTATATACTGCATACTGTCTACTTACTGTTGATAGGTTGTAGAATTGTTGAGAAACTTTGAAGAAGCCCTA
>CM049403.1:33380000-33382500 GCA_026929865.2 Hyperoplus lanceolatus | reverse complement strand
CCCTGAAAGTGAGACACAGATAAGGTCAAGGATATTGCTGCTGTCGCCAGTTTGTCTCATTGTAGAGAAAGGTTGGAGGTGTGTGTGTGTGTGTGTGTGTGTGTGTGTGTGTGTGTGTGTGTGTGTGTGTGTGTGTGTGTGTGTGTGTGTGTGTGTGTGTGTGTGTGTGTGTGTGTGTGTGTGTGTGTGTGTGTGTGTGTGTGTGTGTGTGTGTGTGTGTGTGTGTGTGTCAGTCAGATGGAGATATCACTGTCAGTCCGATCCCTAGAGAACTGATGGACTCTGTCTGCAATGAGGCAGTTGAGTCGTGGACAGCTTCGGTTTATTACTGACAGTTACACACACACACACACACACAGCCAGTCACACACACACAGCCAGTCACACACACACACACACACACACACACATACAAACACACACAGTTATAGACATACATTCAATTTCTGGGGACTTGCCCTAACCCTAACCTAAGCAGTATCACTCTAAAAAGAAAAATGGCCCCACAACATGAGTAATACACACACACACACACACACACACACACACACACACACACACACACACACACACACACACACACACACACACACACACACACACACACACACTCTTCTAGTCCCGAGTGGCGTCACCTTTGCACTGGTGTGTGTGTGTGCAGTGGAATGTGTCCAGAAGTTGTCATGGTTCCTGGTTTACAGAACATACGATGAAGACCCCGAAGTCCCTTTAGTGTCCGTGACCGACATCTTGATTTTCTTACACACACACACACACACACACACACACACACACTCACACAGCACACACACACACTCACACACACACACACACACACACACACACACACACACACACACACACACACACACACACACACACACACACACACACACACACACACACACAGGTCTGTCACATAGAGATTGCTCAATTGTGTTTTTTCTATTTCATATCGGACAAAAGCGTAGTGTAGTGTTTTTACTACGCCAGCTGTTGTTCCTGGGTGAGCGTATACCCATGACAAAGGCATTAAGAAAAACTATATAAAAATAGCATTCTTTAACACTGATGGTCTCGTTTGCTGTTACATGTAATTTATGATCATCAGAGGAAAAATGAGACTGTTTCAGAAATATTTAAAAGTTCCTTGTAGCACCTTTTAAAATATATATATATATATATTTATAAATGTATATGGTTTACTTAAAGTTTATGTAAATTAATCTGTGTTGTTTTCTTTCAGTCCGGGTCGTTCTCCCATCTCCTTCGACCACGAGATCGTCATGATGAACCATGTCTACAAGGAGAGATTCCCCAAGGTTAGTACACCTCACGCACGCACACACACACCCTGTCAATAATACAAATTGCTTACCACATAACTATGCGTCAGGTGAAGGTAATTTCATCGTGATTAGTTCAATGTAATCTTAGGCCAGAAACCTAAAGAAATAAACTACAGTTGAGGTAGAATTAGGTTTTACCGGACATACTTGTTTCGTCCGGTATGTCTCTCCATTTGTCTGCTATGCGACGGCCTATAACAGAACATTATCAACATATTAAAGCTGCAGTGTGTAGAATTTTGGGTTTTATTTCCTAGCAGATTTTGTAGAAAGTAATTATAATATCCATAAGTTCATTCAATTTAGTGCATAATAGCTGAATTTTTTTTTTTATTATTATTTTTTCCTTAGAAAGGGTCTCATATATATCCATATTTCTGCATATTTTGGACCAAGGTCTAGTGCCGCCATCTTGAAAGTGTCATAGTTGGAATGTCATCAGGTGCATTGTTTAAAATTTAGAATTGTTCTTGTCCTTGAAGGCCACTGTAGCTTCTGTTATTATTCTAAAGGGGTGGGGTTACCCAGGGAGCGTTGCATTCTAGAACTTTGTAGAACTTTCTTGATGATGTCATATTACACACTGCACCTTTAAGAACATATTTCTTAATTTACAGAATAAAAAATAAATTAAACATAACTTATTCTTTCATACACCATTTTATATAAGGTACATGAACAGGTATTTCTGAACAGATATAGAGATGAAACATGTGGATGTGGACAGGAAAATTATGCTCTGACTCATCCATATAACCCCCCACCCTCCCCCCCACCCCTCCCTAAGGCTACAGCCCAAATGGAGGAGCGCCTGGCTGTGCTCCTTTCCTCCTCTGAATAGATAGATAGGTAGATAGATAGATAGATAGATAGATAGATAGATAGATAGATAGATAGATAGATAGATTGGTAGATAGATTGGTAGATAGATAGATAGATAGATAGATAGGTAGATAGATAGATAGATAGATAGATGCACAGACAGACAGACAGACAGACAGACAGACAGACAGACAGTCACACAGGCACACAGACAGACACACAGACAGACAGACAGATAATAATGTAAATGTATCTCTCTTCCAGGCCACAGCTCAGATGGAGGAGCGCCTGTCTGTCCTTCTCTCCTCCTCGGCCCCGGACACGCTCTG
>CM049403.1:33350000-33362500 GCA_026929865.2 Hyperoplus lanceolatus | reverse complement strand
TATGTGGAGGGTGAGATAATCACACACACTCACTCACACACGCACAAACGAACGAACGCTCACACACACTCACACACGCACAAACGAACGAACGCACACACACACACACTCACACACGCACAAACCTACGCACGCACACACACACTCACACACGCACAAACCTACGCACGCACACACACACTCACACACGCACAAACCTACGCACGCAGACACACACACACTCAGTCAGTCAGTCACTGTATTGTGTTTTGTTTTAATCTGGAGTATTTTGTCTCTAGGTGGGGATTGTGCCACTCTGCTTAAGAACATAGGAGCCTTGCCGGTGGACATGGCTCGCATGTATTTTGCAGAGACGGTCCTCGCGCTGGAATATCTTCACAACTACGGCATCGTACACAGAGACCTCAAGCCAGACAAGTAAGACACACACACACACACACACACACACACACACAAGCTTGACACACACACACACACACACACACACACACACAAGCTTGCACACACGCAAGAACACACACACACACACACACACACACAAGCTCGCACGCACGCAAGAACACACACACACACAAGCTTGCACACACACACACACACACACACACACACACACACACACACACACACACACACACACACACACACAGACACACACACACACACTCACTCACTCACTCACTCACACACACACACACACTCTCACACACCCACTCACTCACACACCCACTCACTCACACACACACTCACACTTACACACACACACACACACACCCACTCACTCACTCACACACACACACACTCACACTTACACACACACACACACCCACTCACTCACACACCCACTCACTCACACACACACACACACACACTTACACACACACACACTCTCACACACTGAATCTATTAATTTTCATTTCCTCCCCACAGTCTCCTGATCACATCGATGGGGCACATCAAGCTAACTGACTTCGGCCTGTCAAAGATCGGCCTGATGAGTCTGACCACTAACCTGTATGAAGGACACATCGAGAAGGACACGCGCGAGTTCCTCGATAAACAGGTGACAACTTACAGCTATGTCTTTGTTTTCCCATGTTAATAAGGCCTGAAATATTGAAATATGCAAAAGTTCTGTTCACATTTTTCTTAAAATCATTATAAATTGTGAGTAGACATTTCTGTTCAATAAAATGCACCTTTTTAACTTTATTTTGTCTGCTGTGCTGGTAGAAGTGTAAAAATGTGGGTGTTCAAATGGACTTGTATAGCGCTATATCTCCGTTTATCACAGACCCAAAGCGCTTTACATTGTTTTTTGTACACATTCACCCAGTCACACACACATTCATACACCGATAGCAGCAGCTACCACACAGGGTAGGCTTAGCACTAGGGTGCTAAGCTAACTAAGCTAACTATCGGGAGCAATTCGGGGTTCAGTGTCTTGCCCAGGGACACTTCGACATGTGGCGGGGAGATGGGGGATCGAACCTCCGACCCTGCACACCAGAGGCGAACTTCCTACCCACTTCGCCACTGCCGCCGGTGTTTAATACATTTGCAAGATTGTGCAAATATTATGAGAAATTGGTTGAATATTTGTCTTTATTCTTCCATGTTGTCTCTCCTGAGCAGATTTTCCTTATGTTTTATACTTGATTGTAGGTGCAAATATGTCGATAACTTATAGCTGAACGGCTTTTTCTATTGTGACCCATAATGATTACATTTGGAAGTTGTTTGCGAATAGTTTTGTATAACTGTATAGCTATGTTGCTTGTTTTTCTGGCAACACATTATGAAATTATATACACTTTTGTTCTATGTTATATTTTATGACAAATCATGATAATCGTAGCTGTTTTTTATAAAGCAGACAGATACTGATAATCAAACTTTCCTCACAGTAAAATGTAGATCCCTGGAACACTGTTTGGAGTTAGAAAGCTTCCTGAAAAGTTACTGTTTCACTGTTGTTGTTTACAGCAGCAGGGCCCACAGTTTGGTTTACAAACATATTCTAGTCTTAACGTTTGGTTCCAGGTTCCTGAATATAATTTGATTTATGATGATAGAATTATTCAATACTAAGAATTACATGTAGAGGAAATATGTTTTGTAAAGCTACAAATGTTAAAAAATATATATATATTTTTTTAAATGCATAGGAGACCGTTAAACAATTTGCAAGGTTATGTAAATAATACAGAAAATTGGTAGAAATGTTCTTAATTCTTCCATAGTATCCTAAGCAAAAAAAAAAATTGTTTTTGCCCTCTAGGTGTGTGGGACCCCAGAGTACATAGCCCCAGAGGTGATCCTGCGTCAGGGCTACGGGAAGCCTGTGGACTGGTGGGCCATGGGGGTCATCCTCTATGAGTTCCTGGTGGGATGTGCTCCTTTCTTTGGAGACACACCAGAGGAGCTGTTTGGACAGGTCATCAGTGGTGAGTAGGACAGAGGGATGAAAAACTACAATGATGAAGATTTTTGTAGTTTTTATAATAATAATAATAATATATTGGAATTTATATAGCGCTTTTTCCAAATGCTCAAATACACTTAAATGCATCTGTGAGTAGCAGAGACATGGAAAAACTACAGAAATGTCTGCATTCAACGTTTCAAATGCATTTGAATAAAGATTTTAAAGGTGCAGTGTGTAATATGACATCATAAAGAAAGTTCTACAAAGTTCTAGAATGCAACGCTCCCTGGGTAACCCCAACCCTTTTGAATAATAACAGAAGCTACAGTGGCCTTCAAGGACAAGAACAATTCTAAATTTTAAACAATGCACCTGATGACATTCCAACTATGACACTTTCAAGATGGCGGCACTAGGCCTTGGTCCAAAATATGCAGAAATATGGACAAGGGAAAAGGGGAAAAAAAATTATTCAAAAATGTTTTTTCAGCTATTATGCACTAAATTAAATGTACTTATGGATATTATAATTACTTTTTACAAAATCTGCTAGGAAATAAAACCCCAAAATTCTACACACTGCAGCTTTAAAGCCAGAAGTCAGAAACAAAAATGTAACAAATATCTTAAATGGATTACATTTTTCCAGGAAAAACAGTGTGGATGACCAGCAGAGGCGAATAGATAGACAGGCAGAGTAGCTGTACACGTTTGGCTTCAGAGAGCACTTGGCTACAGACTATGGATTGAAATCTATAGTGAATATCTTTGATGAAAGACCAAGTCAATGATTGTGAAGCTGCATATCCTTTCTCAAGTCTCAAGACACCACACTCCAGATTTTGTAGCAGAACAATGTAAACTCCAAGGCCCCTTTCTTTCACATCTACTTCTACAAATCCTTTATTAATTCAGCTAATGCATAGTTAACAATTGAAAACATGTGCCCACCAAAGCTCACTGTGGTACAGACAGGCCTTTTTCAGTGTGACTAAATAGAAGTCGGATACAAGTGTGTATAACAAAGACACACTCAAAACCATAGTAAACAGAACATTTATGAAAACGTGAAAATTGCGGCGCAGAAAATTAAAGAAAATACGGATCAAATCAAATTCTCAGCTCCTGTTTTGCTACAGTGTGTGTGTGTGTGTGTGTGTGTGTGTGTGTGTGTGTGTGTGTGTGTGTGTGTGTGTGTGTGTGTGTGTGTTCTTAGCTCCTGTTTCGCTACAGTATGTGTGTGTGTGTGTGTGTGTGTGTTCTTAGCTCCTGTTTCGCTACAGTGTGTGTGTGTGTGTGTGTGTGTTCTTAGCTCCTGTTTCGCTACAGTGTGTGTGTGTGTGTGTGTGTTCTTAGCTCCTGTTTTGCTACAGTATGTGTGTGTGTTTGTGTGTTCTTAGCTGCTGTTTTGCTACAGTGTGTGTGTGTGTGTGTGTGTGTGTGTGTGTGTGTGTGTTCTTAGCTCCTGTTTTGCTACAGTGTGTGTGTGTGTGTGTGTGTTCTTAGCTCCTGTTTCGCTACAGTGTGTGTGTGTGTGTGTGTGTTCTTAGCTCCTGTTTCGCTACAGTGTGTGTGTGTGTGTGTGTTCTTAGCTCTGTCTGTATTTTATTTGCATTTTTACCTCAAGGCTGAGAGAGAATTGAACAGACAGAGACATTTCACACACAGGCTTCAGACTTACGACGGAGTGAAATCGATAGTGAATGTTCCATCCCTCCAATTCCATGTGATGAAAGAGAGACTCAATGATCGTGAAGCTGCATTGATCTCCTGTTATGTCTGAAGATGGCGCTACATATTGATGCGCTGTGTTGATAGAGAACAGAGGGCCGTCATTGGGCCGAGAATGGGGTTTTGTATTTAATGTAATCTGCCTGTTGGATGTGTGTCTATAGTAGGATAGTTTCACATTCTGATTATACGAAATATTGATTTGCACACACAGACACACACTCTCTCTCTCTCTCTCCCTCACACACAGACACACACACACACTCTCTCTCGCTCCCTCACACACAGACACACCCCCCTCCCTCACACACAGACACACACACTCTCTCTCCCTCACACACAAACACACACACTCTCGCTCCCTCACACACAGACACACACACTCCTCCCACATTCTGTCCCTCACACACAACACACACACACTCTCTCTCCCTCACACAACCACACTCTCTCTCCTCCACACAAACACACCTACACTCACCACACACACACACACACACACACACACACACACACACTCACTCACTCATTCACTCACTCATTCACTCACTCACTCACTCACTCCTCACTCACTCACCCACTCACACACTCACTCACTCACTCACTCACTCACTCACTCACACTCACTCACTCACTCACTCACTCACTCACACAATAACGTCTTAATGTGTTTTATATTAATTTGTGTGTGTGTGTGTGTGTGTGTGTGTGTGTGTGTGTGTTTTTGTGTGTGTGTGTGTGTGTGTGTGTGTGTGTGTGTGTGTGTGTGTGTGTGTCAGATGAGATCATCTGGCCGGAGGAGGAGGAAGCGTTGCCTCTAGACGCTCAAGACCTGATCTGTAAACTCCTGAGACAGAATCCACTGGAGAGGCTGGGAACAGGTAAGATACACAAACACACACACACACACACACACACACACACACGGGTGTAAAAAAAATAAAATAAAACTAACAGCTTTTATGTTCAAACTATTTTTTTTTTCCAAGAGATTAAACTAATTAAAACATACTTATAAATAATACATTCTATTGCCACCAAGTCTGTTCTGAAAACGCCATTTGTTTATTGTTTGTACCGTCTTTCGTACACTGTCAGGATGGGATGCTCTTGGAATTTGATACTTTTGGTTGCACTCACAAAAAAAATTGTGGACCGAAGATCTTGAAATTTGGTACTGTAGTGTGTCTCATTCTGTTACCACTTTCTCTGTTCCTTCACCCCTCACACACACACACACACACACACACCCCACACCCTCCCTCCCCCCTCATCCCCAACCCCCCCCACGCCTCCCTCCCACACAGGCAGTGCGTTTGAGGTGAAGCAGCACCCGTTCTTCAGTGATCTGGACTGGAATAGTTTGCTGAGGCAGAAGGCAGAGTTTATCCCTCAGCTGGAGTCAGAGGATGACACCAGCTACTTTGACAGTGAGTGATTTTGCTTCAAATACTTCAAAGTACACATTGTTATGGGCTGCTCCGGTGGTGTAGTGGGTAGAGCGTGTACCATATTGGCTCCGGCCTTCGTTGCAGTGGTCGCGGGTTCAAATCCGACCCGTGGACCTTTACTGCAGGTCATCCCCTCTCTCTCTCTCTCTCTCTCTCAGTCTCTCTCTCTCTCTCTCTCTCTGTCTCTCTGTCTCCCCATTTCAACTCTGTACTGTCTAATAAAGCGGAAAAAAATTATCTTTATAAAACACAACGGTTTTTGTTTATTGTTTTTTTCCTTAAAGTTCATGGCTTACTAACTGGTTTCACACCCCTAGTACATATACACACTGTCATTAACATACAACCTTGTCTTTCTGTCTGTCTGTCTGTCTGTCTGTCTGTCTCCCTCCCTCCCTCCCTCCCTCCCTCTCTCTCTCTCTCTCTCTCCCTCCCTCCCTCCCTCTCTCTCTCTCTCAGCGCGGTCAGACAGGTATCACCACATAGACTCAGAGGAAGAGGACGAGACAAACGATGAAGATCATGTTGAGATGAGACAGTTCTCCTCCTGCTCCCCGCGGTTCAGCAAGGTGAGAATAAGAATAGTATTAAACAAAAGCTGTTTATGTTTTTATACTTCATTTAAAGCTGCAGTGTGTAGAATTTGGGGTTTTATTTCCTAGCAGATTTTTTAGAAAGTAATTATAATATCCATAAGTACATTTAATTTAGTGCATAATAGCTGAACATTTTTTTTTTATTATTAATTTTTCCCTTAGAAAGGGTCTCATATATGTCCATATTTCTGCATATTTTGGACCAAGGCCTAGTGCCGCATCTTGAAAGTGTCATAGTTGGAATGTCATCAGGTGCATTGTTTAAAATTTAGAATTGTTCTTGTCCTTGAAGGACTGTAGCTTCTGTTATTATTCTAAAGGGTTGGGGTTACCCAGGGAGCGTTGCATTCTAGAACTTTGTAGAACTTTCTTGATGATGTCATATTACACACTGCACCTTTAATCCTGCAGTGTGTAGAATTTTGGGTTTTATTTCCTAGCAGATTTTGTAGAAAGTAATTATAATATCCATAAGTACATTTAATTTAGTGCATAATAGCTGAATATTTTTTTTATTATTATTATTATTTTTTCCTTAGAAAGTGTCTCATATATGTCCATATTTCTGCATATTTTGGACCAAGGCCTAGTGCCGCTATCTTGAAAGTGTCATAGTTGGAATGTCATCAGGAGCATTGTTTAAAATTTAGAATTGTTCTTGTCCGTGAAGGCCACTGTAGCTTCTGTTATTATTCGAAAGGGGCGGGGTTACCCAGGGAGCGTTGCATTCTAGAACTTTGTAGAACTTTCTTAATGATGTCATATTACACACTGCCCCTTTAAAGATGTAGTCACTCAGTGCGTTTCCATGGCACAACTAGATTGGATTAAGACATATATCGAACTTGCCACTCGAACGGACCGCGTCACTTGTCTGAGTATACATGGCCCTTCAGGAATCGGATAAATGTTCGATGCATGGCTGTCTCCACTATGCTAGGTGGCGCTGTAGCCCTTTCAACAAGTGGTTATAGAGCCACGTCCGGTTCCTTTCCGTCAATAACCCATGGTGTAGCCTATCACGCGCAGGCACACAAGCACAGAACGAGAAGTCCGATATGCGATATCCGATCCCTGTATACATGCAGAGAGAAAGCCGACAATGAACGAATTATCTAGGTGTTCTTATCCGACTTCTCTTATCCATTATTGTGCCGATTTGTGTGCGAAGTAGATCGGATAAAGGTGTTTACATGCATTTTACAAGTCCTGTTGAGGTCTTATTCGTTTAGTTACCCGATTATGAGTCTGCATGTAAACGCACTGAGTGATTCTGGAGAACGCTTGTTGTCAAATTAATTTTTGTTAAAATCAGTGAACATCTCCTCATGATCCGCTACCTGTCTGTACTGTGTGTGTGCTGGGAAAAAAATACAGTTTGAATACACAGCCTAAGGGTATGTTAACAAAGGGAGCCCAGCATAACTAGCAACATACCCTTACAGAGCCTAGGCCGTGTATTAATACCGGGATATTATTTCAGCACACACAGTACGAACTGGTAGCGCTTTGTGAAGAGATATTCACTGATTTTGACAACACACATTCTCCAGAATCACTGACTCCTTAAGCCTTTCTGTGAACATTTATAGTTAAACAGTAAACGTGAGCTAATATACCACAATATATTTCAATGGTGCTGTGTTAAGACCCTCCCTCTCTCTCTCTCTGTCTTTCCCTCTGTCTAACTCTCTCTCTCTCTCTCTGTCCCTCTCTCTGTCTAACTCTCTCTCTCTCTCTCTGTCCCTCTCTCTCTCTAACTCTCTCTCTCTGTCCTTCTCTCTCTCTCTCTCTCTCTCTCAAAATACACTGTAAACTCTGTCTCTCCAAACTGTCTAAGAACTGTCTCTCTCTCTCTCTCTCTCTCTCTCTCTCTCTCTCTCTCTCTCTCTCCCCCCCCCTCTCTTATATGATTGATTGACTGGTTGATTGCTATCCCATGTCCCATATGTCCCATATGTCCCAGGTCTACAGCAGTATGGAGCGCCTGACCCTGCATGAGGAGAAGCGGACCCCTCCTCCCACCAAGCGCAGTCTGAGTGAAGAGGGATCCGACCGCCTGGACTCGCTGTCTGGACTCAAGATCAGAGACCGCACCTGGCTGGTGGGCTCACCAGAGATGTGAGTTTGATTTAGTTAAAGTCCTACTTCACCGGTGGGAATATGAAGGTGTATTGAACTCCTTGAGATCCTATGGAGTATAAATGTGCAAACATTTTAGAAATCGGATCATCCTAGCCTGAGAAAAGGCAGAAAGAGTGTTTTATGGTCTCACTGTCTAACATCTAGTGTGACATCACACTTGTAAAAATGTAGGATTAGGATTAACAGTAGATTATCATTTCAACTCCATACAACACACACAGTTTAGGCCAATTTATTTATTGTTGTTTTGGTTTATTAAAGGTGCAGTGTGTAGTATGACATCTTCAAGAAAGTTCTACAAAGTTCTAGAATGCAACGCTCCCTGGGTAACCCCACCCCTTTAGAATAATAACAGAAGCTACAGTGGCCTTCAAGGACAAGAACAATTCTAAATTTTAAACAATGCACCTGATGACATTCCAACCAACATGGATGCCTCCATAAGACCTGCCTGCTCAATGTACAAAATGTAATAGTAATATTTGTAATTCTCCGCTCAGGAGGATAATTCAGATTATTTGCAGAGGTGATTTTACACCAATGAGGACATATTTATGAATGAGAATATTGATTTTAGCTAATAAATTACTTAAAATGTTACACAGTGTCCCTTTAAGAGAAGAGAAGATAGAACTTTTTTTTCTTGCCAAGTGGCTCTGTAATGACAGAAATACAAACTCAAAACACACAATATTTCAACTGCATAAGCACACACACAGCTGTGTTTAAATGTTTCTATATTTCAAAGGGGGCTTGGCTTCAGTGTGTGTGGTTTGACTGTGTTTTAAACATGTACATCTACTCTCTCCCCCTCCCCCCTCTCTCTCCCTCCCTCTCTCTCCCTCCCCCTCTCTCCCTCTCTACTGCTTTAAACCTGTATATCTCTCCCTCTCTCTCTCTCTCTCTCTCTCCCTCTCCCCCTCTCTATCCCCCTCTCCATCTCCCTCTCTCTATCCCCCTCTCTCTCTCTCCCCCTCTCTCTCTATCCCCCTCTCTCCCTCTCCCCCTCTCTATCCCCCTCTCTATCTCCCTCTCTCTATCCCCCCCTCTCTATCTCCCTCTCTCTATCCCCCTCTCTCTCTCTCCCCCTCTCTCTCTCCCTCTCTCTATCCCCCTCTCTCTCTCTCCCCCTCCCCTCAGTCTGCGTAAGCGTCTGTCTGTCTCCGAGTCATCCCACACAGAGAGTGACTCCAGTCCTCCTCTCACCGTGCGCAGACGCTGCTGCTCGGCCATCATTGAGATGCCTCGCTTCGCCATCTCATCTGAGGAAGAGGGAGCACAAGGTAGGTCTCTCTCTTTCTCTGTCTCTCTCTCTCTTTCTCTGTCTCTCTCTATCTCTCTCTCTGTTCTCTCTCTCTCTCTCTCTCTCTCTCTCTCTGTGTCTCTGTTTCTCTGTCTCTCTCTCTCTCTCCCTCGCTCTATCTCTCTTTCTCTCTCTCTCTGTCTGTGTCTCTCTCTGTCTCTCTCTCTTTCTCTGTCTCGCTTCGCCATTTCATCAGAGGAGGAGGGAGCACAAGGTAGGTCTCTGTCTCTGTCTCTCTGTGTGTCTCTCTCTCTATCTGTCTCTCTGTGTGTGTGTTTCTCTCTCTCTCTGTCTCTCTCTCTCTCTCTCTGTCTCTGTGTGTGTTTCTCTCTCTCTCTCTCTCTGTGTCTCTCTCTCTCTCTGTCTCTCTCTCTCTTTCTCTCTCTGTGTCTCTCTGTCTCTCTCAGGAGGAGGGAGCACGAGGTAGAGTGCATACAGTATATATTATTATATCTCTCCCCCCCCTCTCCCCAATATTTTCCTTAAAGTTTTAAGATATTTCGATGTAGAAGTTGTTGATGTGAATTTTTATTATTATGGTTTACAGCTTATGAAATCTCATAAAATTAAAATATTATCCAAAATCAATAGAAAAGGGATTTTCAATACAGACATGTAGGCCCTCTATGAAGTATAATCATGCATAGGTACTCAGTACTTGGTTTGGGCCCTTTTTGATTCCTATCCTGACTTGGTTCTCTTCCTCTTTTAGGGTCCATTGGCAGCCGTTTCAGCCCCAGTCTGCTGGGTCCTAGTGCCCTGCGCGGCCCGCGGAGTGAGGACCTGCCCATGGCCATACCAGAGCTCCCATTGGAGAGAGAACTACAACTGGACGAGAGCCCTACAGGTCAGTACACAGACAGACAGACAGACACACAGACAGAGAGACAGACTGACAGACAGACAGACAGACAGACAGACAGACAGACAGAGAGACAGACACACACACACACTCACATGTTAGTACATAGAGGAACTCACACACAGAGACACACACATGTCAGTAGACACACAAACACACACACACAATAGTCTAGTCTGTTGTAACAAGGGTTAATTGACAAGTTGCATTAACATATCTGTTTATTCGATGAGGCAATATAAGATGGTTGTGTTTCAGTCTCCACATTTTTTGAAGGTCGTTTAATCTAAATGTTTTACAATGACTTGTTTTGAAAGTAAATCATTAAAATATTCCATTTCAAATTGATTTAAAATTTGAACATGTCTAAATCAAATCAAATCAGTTTTATTTGTATTGCCCAAAATCACAAATAGCATTCGTCTCAATGGGCTTTACAGTCCATACAATATGATACAGTATGGTACAATATGACACAACATGATACAATATGAAACAATATGACACCCTGCCCTTACACCCTTAGCTCGGCTGAGAAAAAACTCCCAGTAAAAAACCCTTTACCGGGATTAAAGAAAAATAGAAGAAATCTCAGGGAGAGTGGACAGAGTAAGGGATCCCTCTCCCAGGACGGACATGCTGCAATAGATGTCATTGGTAGAGAAAAATCACGAAGGATTTTGATCATTGTCCAGATGTTTACATGGTAATACTAAAGTAAAGCGCAAATAGTGTGGATGCAGGACGACTTCAGACGCTGCCAGAGGATCCACACCGTCTCGTCTCGTCTCCACCAGGGAAAACTAAGGTTTCCAGCACCGGGATTTCACCGCACATCTCCATCTCGTGTCCTTAACCACTGCAACATAGTGTGACATAGTAGATTATCTGATTCTGAACCATTGATCTGTATTTGACTGACATGCATACACCTTACATGTATCCCCTTCTCCCCTCCTATGTCCTTACAGCAGGCAGTTCCGGTGACGTGAGTGACCGCCGAGCTAACGGTGCTAGCACTAGCGTAGCAGCTAAAGGCTCAGACAGTGATTCTCCATCCACTCCGCGCACTAGCCTAGCAGCTAAAGGCTCAGACAGCGATTCTCCATCCACTCCGCGCGCGATCAGCGACCTAGCCGCGCGACGGGCCCGACACAGGATACTGAGCGGGGACGACAAACACACAGTCACTCAGAACAGGCCGCTAAACAAAGTCATCAAGTCAGCCTCCGCTACCACGCTGTCTCTCATGATCCCTGCAGGTCAGTGTGCTCAACTAAAGCTTTCATAATCATTCTCAGCACTATTCTGAAGGTCATGACAGAAGGATTTGTTCGTCAGTGTGCTCAACTAAAGCTTTCATAATCATTCTCAGCACTATTCTGAAGGTCATGACAGAAGGATTTGTTCGTCAGTGTGCTCAACTAAAGCTTTCATAATCATTCTCAGCCCTATTCTGAAGGTCATGACAGAAGGGTTTGTTCATATGTTGTTCACTGTCTGATTTATGAGACATTTTCCTCTAATAAAACATGCTGAAAATGCATTTGTTTTTTTACCTTTACATTGTGTATTTTGGCCTAAAAATGAAAAAAGGCTCAAAGCAAAATCTGTTCGGTAAAGACTTTGGACATATTTTGTAAGACAATGGGCCAGTTTCACAGACATGGATTAAGCCTAGTCCTGGACTAAATGGAGTTTTGAATGGAGATTGTCCATTGAAAGTACAATTTAGTCCAGAACTAGGCTTAATCCATGTCTGCGAAACCGGCCCAATATTTTTTAATCCTAGCTTTATGCAATCTAGATTTTTTTGTTTTTAGAAAGATGCGATTTGAATGGCCCTGTGTCTGAATTGTGCTATATAAATAAACTTGCCTTGCCTGGATACTGGAAAATGTGCATACAGTATTCAAACATTTCTAAAATAATAATAATAATAATACAAAATGATCTTCAACATTAATGTTCTTCATCATTGCAT
>CM049403.1:33340000-33345000 GCA_026929865.2 Hyperoplus lanceolatus | reverse complement strand
CTCCCCTCTGGCACGCACCCCATCCCCTACCCCCCAAAGCAACTCCCCGCAGCGATCCCCTTCCCCTCACGGCATGGGTCAATTTTCTGGAGGAGGAGGAGGCCAGAATCTTGGAAATTTCCCCGTGAAACTGCACTCGTCTCCCCCATTGGTGAGGGGGATATCCAGGCCAAAAAGCGCGGAGCCTCCAAGATCGCCGTTGCTAAAGAGAGTGCAATCGGCGGAGAAGCTGGCGGCCTCTTCGCTCACTAACACGCCCCCGTCCCCGTGTGGGATGGGGGGCTCAGGGGGGGCGGGAGGAGGAGGGGGAGTAGGGGGAGGGACAAGCCGAAAACACAGCCTGGATATATCACACTCAGACTTTAAGAAGGAGATCATGCAGAGAGAACCAAGCCTCACAAGCCTACAGGTAATGAGTTCATGAAGTTTAAAGTTTATTCAGTCAATTTAAAGATGCTACGAGGAAAATTCAGTTTGTGTAAATTCTAGCGCCCCCTTTGGACAGAAGCGGTAGTGTTTTTACTACGCCAGCTGTTGTTCCTGGGTGAGCGTATACCCATGGCAAAAGCATTTAAATGGGAAGCTTTAACAGTTCAATGATGATGCTTTAAAGAAAAGGTTTAGCAGGAAGAAATACGAAGTAAAGAAAGTATTTATTGAAAAATAGTTCATAAAATTAAAGATGTCGTTAAAGATGGTTGTATAGGAGAAATATACAGACGCAAACAGACAAGGTTTAGTCAAATAAACACCTGAATGTACATGTTGGACCTTTTGATTTATACTAGTATGAATGAAGACAACATGTTTTATGGAAGCAAAGGAGACAAAAATAAAAATAAAATAATTGTGCGCATGAAAAAAACAATTTTCCCCAGCAGTTTCTGACTTTCAATATATTATCTGTCTTTCTTCTTGCAGGAATCAGCGAGTGAGGGTCTGCTCTGCTCGGCTGGTCGTGGCGTAGAGAAAGGCAGCCTCCACAAGCACTCCTCCTCCCTCTCCCCTTCCAATTCCTCCAGGAAGCTAGGCAGGCAGGAGGGGGGTGACAGCTCCCTCTCTTTACCCAGCTCCCTAGGCCTTTCATCGGGTAAAAGCAAACTGAAAGACAAACTATCCGCCATACGCCAGGACCGCGCGGAACGGAGGGAATCGCTCCAAAAACAAGACGCGATACACGAGGTTGATAGTTCGGAGGATGAGACGGACGAGGGCTCGGAGGACAGCCAGGATGGACGTAGTAGGGGCACGGCGGCAAATGTTACCCCCACACCGCCACCTCTCCTTAGGCCAACCACTGTTAGGACGGGCCCTGGTGGTACGCTACCGTCTCTATGTCTAGCTCCAGTTACGCCACATGCTACATTCACTCACACTGGGCCGTCGCAGCAAGGCAGAGCGCTCACTGCCATTACAGAGGCAAGGCAAGTTCATGGAAGTTCGATAATAGGACTCAAAGATGCACAAAAGTCTACAGAAGATGGTGTTAATAATAAACAAGAAAGGAAGGTTTTTGAGCCTAGTAAACCGACTTCTCAAGCTCCACTACTCCCCTTCTCCACGCCGGGCAGTGCGTTCATCTCAGTGGGCAAGGACATACACTCCTTCCTCAAGCCGAATCCTCCGCAAGATTTAAAAAGGGGAAAGACTGCAACTGTGACGCCGGAACACAAAATGGCGGAACAAATAATTTGCACTGCAAATATCACTCCAACAGTCTCAATAATAACCACAACCACCACCTCCAGTATTGCCACCACCACCACCCCAGAAAGCCAAGAAAGTACCCGATCATCATGCTCCTCTCCTGGGATACCCAAGCAGAAAAAGGAGGCGGATAACCGGAGGATATGTGCGGTTGTTTCAAGTCTCAGCCCATCACCATCCTCCTCGACTTCCGGCTCAAGCTCAAGCTCGCCGATTCCCGCCCTGGAAAGTGGCGTTGAAATTGCGATGGCGGTTGTGTCTAAAAGTGTCCTGGGGCCCGTCAAACTTACAAACACAGCACAGGGCAAGAAGGACCAGAAAATAGACAAAATCGAACCACCCCAAGAAGTCCCCAAAACGGATGTAGGTTCACCCCCATCTAAACTGCTCAAAACTGCGATTTTTTTGCCCAAAATTTCGGAGCAGACAACTAGACAGAAGACTGAGCAACAAGGTGCGACTTCCAAACCATCTACCCAGAAGGTTTTGGAAAGGCCCAAATCAGGGCTTGAAAGTCGGGAGAATTCGGCTGTGTGTGTGGGTGCGACGGCCGCTCAACCCGGCTCTTCTAAAGTGACTGAAAAGACTCAAACGAAAGTACCCGAACCCAAAATGACACCCGCTCCTACACACACTACCACTGCCACCACGACTTCTACCAATGCTGTGTCCAGCTCGTCACAACAAGACAAAGCAGCGAGCAAGAAGACGTAGCAGCGAGTATCGAAATAGCCACTTACAGCTTGTACAGTACAGATCACACCCACTTTCTCACTCAGCGCTAAAGCTAACGTTTTTTTCTAAAATCTCTCACAAACTCTCTGCATGTTTGTAAGACGAAAACATACAAGCAACTTCTTCAAACGCATTTGTTTTGAGTATGGAAGGGGATCAGGGACAAACTAGAGAAAAAATAATAATGAGAGGACCTTCTTTTGCTTCTTTATGCACTTTGAAAATTAACGCAAAATTAATGCAGACAGACAGACAGACAGACAGACGGACAGACAGACAGACAGACAGACAGACAGACAGACAGACAGACAGACAGACAGACAGACAGACAGACAGACAGACAGACAGACAGACAGACGGATAGACAGACAGACAGACAGACAGACGGACATGCAGACAGACAGACAGACAGACAGACAGACAGACAGACAGACAGACAGACAGACAGACAGACAGACAGACAGACGGATAGACGGACAGACAGACAGAAAATGGGCTACAACCTCATTTTGACAGAAAGCAGACGTCCTCTAAGCTCCACTAAACATTATATTTCAAATTATTTAAAACAAATTTCACAATATTTTTATTGCCTTTTTTATTTTTAATTTTTTTTTCTTTAACTTTATTCTTGACATATTGACTGAATACTCAAAGTGCAGAATTTCTTTCTCATTTTTGACCCTAATCCTTTTCCGTAGATAAGCGATTTTGACTTTTAAAGTAAAAAGAAAAGTTGTGTAGAGAGAGAGGAGAGAGAGAGAGAGAGAGAGAGAGAGAGAGAGAGAGGTCAGAAGCTAAGCAGAGACGCACGTGGTAAAAATCCCAATTCCATTCCAACTGTCCTGCGCTTTTAATGTTCGTTTTTGTGAGTTATTTTGGTGTTCTGAATTGTTTTGGGTTATTTTTCTCTTTACTGCAAACAATGTACGGGGCTGGAAATAAAAAAAAAAGCTCACTGGTCCACATAAACACACAATTTAAAGCTACAGTGCGTAACTTCTGTCGTGTAGAATTTTGTGTAGTAATTACCACAACACTGTCGGTGCATCGCCATCTACATGAGGTAAAGCCTTCAGTGATGGCTCATGGATTTTATACCTTCTGCTGTACATCCAGGTTTTTTTTTATTTCTTAGCAGTAGAATCAACGACTGAAACATTTCTTGGGCTCCTCTTGGGGATTTTTCTGAGCTCCTGCACCAGTGTCGGTCCCAGTTTGTAAACGCTGCCATACTGAGAAATACAGAGAGAGTTTTGTGGAGCTGATAGGCTTAATCAACTTTGTGTCAACTCATTTGGCAAATGCCTTGTAATGTAACCGACATTCATTTATTTGGAAAAAGTTACGCACTATAGCTTGAAAATGTACTCTACACATTTAAAGATCGTATCTCAGCAATAAAGCGCAGCGTTTGTTTAGCAATCTGTGTAAATGCGTTACAGTGTTTTTAATTGGACTAAAATTGCACTGTCAATATACAGAAACATACGCCCCGGCACTCTAAACACTAAACCAAATTGAATTGTCGCCCCCTAGTGATTTTACGCTGCATTGCTTACAAATGGGAGATATACAGCTCTGGAAAAAATGAAGAGACCATTCTGGATTTTTCTTCAATCTTCATCTCTACATTACTTATTGAAAATGCTCTTTAATGACAATATTTTTATTGTGAATTTGGTAGAAATGTTGTCAGTTAGTTTATATTATAAAATCAAAATGTTCATTCTACTCAAACATATGCCTCTAAATAGTAAAACAAGAGACACTGAACATTTGGAGTGGTCTCTTAATTTTTCCCAGAGCTGTATATACATGTTCAGCTATATTTAAAGATCCTAGTCAATGTCCCTTATGAGATTGGGTTCGATTATTACTTTGTTTGCACAGAGAGAGACAGAGAAAGAGAGACAGAGAGACAGACAGAGAGAGAGAGAGACAGACGAGAGAGAGAGACAGACAGACAGAAAGAGAGAGATACTGTCCGACTTTCCCACACACACTACATCTAGCTGTGTGTTTTTATGAGATATATTTGACCAAAGTGTCCTCGTTTTTTATCTAATATTATTTTTTCAAAATTTCTTCAAACTTGCTCAAATCTATCGTAGCATATCCAGGACAATGAATTCCATGTCTGTTTTTATTTATGTGTTGTGTTTCTTTTTACATAAAAATTTGAGCAAATGTCCCCAGATCTATTTGCGGTTAAAACGCAAAGGAGGCAAGTTTAAACTAAATTTGTTAGAATTTTACTAGCGGTACCAGATTCAGCATGGATTTTTTTTTAAAGTATTTTACTTGGGGAAATGTACCCCAAAATGCCCCAAACATACACATGTAAATTAAGCCAATGATGATTAAACGTGATTTTATTTGGTTGCCTTGCACAGACCAGCCAAAAAATAGCTTTAACAACATATACCAGTGACAAATCCAATCTGAGCATTTTTATTTCCAGCCTCTGAAACTGTGGTTCTTTTATTTGGTGTCTGGACCAACTTGCTGTGTGTAATTTTTGTTTATTTTTTCTTACACGCACACACACACGCACA
>CM049403.1:33332500-33335000 GCA_026929865.2 Hyperoplus lanceolatus | reverse complement strand
ACACACACACAGTTTCTCTCACACACAGTTTCTCTCACACACACACACACACACACACACAGTTTCTCTCTCTCACACACACACACACACAGTTTCTCTCGCACTCACACACACAAACACAGTCTCTCTCACACACAGTTTCTCTCACACACACACATTAACACACTCACACACAGTTTCTCTCTCTCTCACACACACACACACACACACACTTTCTCTCACACTCACACACACAAACACAGTCTCTCTCACACACACACACACACAAACACAGTCTCTCTCACACACACACACACAGTTTCTCTCACACACACACATTAACACACACACTCACACACAGTTCTCTCTCACACACACACACACACACACACACTTTCTCTCTCTCTCTCACACACACACACACTTTACAGGAGATGCAGTAATTTTAAATGTGCAGTACGTGAAGCTTGTATATGTGTCTCTATAAGGGGTCGTAGCAAAGAAAAAAAAGATTTTTATTGACTTCACTTTTTCTTTTTAGCAGACAACGGCAGTAGGCCTATATTTCCAAACTGTGTGTGTGTGTGTGTGTGTGTGTGTCTTTAAGAGTATAGGGGGAGGATGCATCAGTCTAAATGGTAAAAAGCTTGAGAAAGACATTATTAAGCGAGAGAGAAAAAAAAAACATTGCAAGCTTACAAACCAGTGCAATATCGGTTTATTTTTTATTGTGGTGAAAGCATGTTGTCCACCTTACCTTACAACAGTAATAAAGGTTTTTTGTATGTATGTGTTGTACTGCTGCTGTGTCTTTATTGTGTGTTTTACGATGTGTTTTACGATGTGTTTTACGATGTGTTATATGTGTCCTAGGTACTGAGTTTTATGGCTTTCTCTTGCACACACACACACCAGAGAGATTTCATATAATCTTATGACCTTTTTATTTATTTATTTATTTTTGGCATTTTCAAGCTTTATTAGACAGTACAGAGTTGAAATGGGGAGACAGAGAGGGGGGGGGATGATGCAGAAGGTCACGGGTCGGATTGACCTGCGACCAGTAAAAGGTCCGATGGTACACGGTTTTGAACCTGCCACCGGACACCTGTAGAATTGTATTTTAGCCATGTGAAGAGAGATAAGCCAAAATTTGAATCAAACATTTTGTTTAAAGGTTATAGTCCTATGTTATTTAGAACGGAGATACGTGTGAAAATGGGATCTAATGCAACATTTGAATCAGAAATGTTCCAATGTTTTTTTTTTTTTTTTTATAAAATGGAAGACTGAGCTGAAATGGGGCAGAGAGGGGGCCATGAGAGAAGGGGGGGGAATCGAACCCGGGCCGTGTGGGAGGCCCGGGAGCCCTACCAACTGAGCTCAGGGCCCATGGGGGGGGGACGCCCTACCAACTGAGCTCAGGGCCCATGGGGGGGCCCCCCCCAGGTAAGGGCCCATGGGGGGGGACGCCCTACCAACTGAGCTCAGGGCGCCCCCATGACAGTATTTTTGCGGGAGGTTGACAGATATTCCTAAAACCTTTTATATACATATTAGTTTTCAGGATTTAGTGAATGTTTGGATTGCCAGGGCCTTTAACTACTTCTCAGTCATACATGTTTTCACATGTTCTTCCTATAAAAAACACACGCTATAATAAACCGTAAGACACAAGAGACACCGTCAAAAACGTATATCGACTCTGGGGGTCCCCTTAGCTCAGTTGGTAGGGCGTCCCCCCCCCCCCCAATTGGCCTCGGCCAGCAGCGGACCCGGGTTCGATTCCAGCCCGCGGTCGTTCTCTGCATGTCTCTCCCCTCTCTGCCCCATTTCAACTCTGTCTCTACACTATCAATAAAGCATAAAAATGACCAAAAAAATATCTTAAAAAAATAAACGTATATCGATCCTATCCTGACAAACTTCACCCATACAGAACCGGTTTCTATCATTATAATATAATGAATGAGGTTTTTCTTCCCTCAGTCTTTCCTCTGTCTTCCCTTAGCCCAGCTGTCCTGTTTATCCTAACCCTACATTTTCGAAAATGTATAGGGTTAGACAGTGAGACCATAAAACACTCTTTCTGCCTTTTCTCAGGCTAGGATGAACCGATTTCTAAAATATTTCCATATTTATACTTCATTGGATCTCAGAGTTCAATACACCTTCATATTTACACCGGTGAAGTAGGTCTTTAAAACACTCTCCAAATATTTATACGCACAGCCACACCTTAATCTTACAGCCTTAATCTGCCATAAAAGAAAAACAAAATAGATTTGCTCTTACTGACTGTGAAACTTTAAATAATAAATCCCAACTAAAATGTTTCCTTACATGTGAGACCATTAAAAAAAAGCCATAAAAAGAACAAACCTTTTACCGAGAGAGATATAAGCTCAAAATGGCTTTTACACTGTGTTTTATGATGTGTCCTTTTATGGGACACAAAATGCTTTTTACATTAAGGCAGCGTTTTTAGGAAAGAGAGATTTCTGCCGCTACACTCACATAA
>CM049403.1:33322500-33327500 GCA_026929865.2 Hyperoplus lanceolatus | reverse complement strand
CCAGCCAGAGAGAGGAGGACTGTGCAGGTTAAGGACCAGTTAGCGTCAGTCTCAGAACTGTCTAATTATGTGTTTCTCTGTCTCCCCGATCAGCTCATCTGCACGGCTCTTGGAGGAAACTTGGCCTCAATCCACAGTTTGGCGGAAAACAACTTCGTCAGGGCTCTGCTTAACCGCAGGTTTCACAGAGATGTCAATGCCTGGATCGGGTTTTCCGATGCAATTGAGGTGAGACATTTTTAGAATAAATGAAATGTATTAACAAACTATGGAGTCCCCTACCGGAGCCCCATGCAGGACTCATGTTCAGGTTTGTCAAGAAGGCCGAATACCTCACACCTCGGGCAACTCCAGAGAAGTGGTTTGTCTATAACGAACACTATGTTTGAACTTAAAGATGCTCATAGTGAGCGTGGTACCAGAGCACCAGGCCGAAGGTCGATGATCGATTCTGTGATCATACCATCTGATCTGAGGCCGTTTGGACACTCGGGTGAAGAGAGGGGCGGAGCTTCAACTGATCACCATCTGGTGGTGAGTTGGGTCAGGGGGTGGGAAACTCTGGACAGACCTGGTAGCAGAGTCGGTCCCCTGTGGCCCAAACGGGTAGTGCGGGTAAACTGTGAACGTCTGGGGGAGGGCCCTGTCTTCTACTGACACCTTTCCGTCTCCCTGTGGAGGTTGGGGACATTGAACCCAAGTGATCAATGTTCACGTTGCAATTGCTCATCGAGCGTTTTAACATCAACAGATCACTTGGAGACATGTTTAAACATGCCCCTTATTTATTCATGAAATCAAAAATATGAAAGTATTTATGTAGCCACATATCCACTATCTGTGATTAGGAATGTTGTTCAGTCAGTTTTCTCTTCCAGGAGAGGACATGGCTGTGGACTGACGGCTCTAGGGTGGATTACACATACTGGAGTCAGGGACAGCCTGACAACAGTAATGGAGAGGACTGTGTGTCCATCAGACATCCAAGTACGAATATTATTTATTTTTTCTTCCTCCTGGAATTTTTAATTTAGCAGAGAAATTCATACCTGAAGGAATATGTATAATCCATAGGCAGCAGATACTGTAATCTGGCCTCCACTACGTAAAAAAATTGTCTTCTGGCTAATTTTTCATTTGTTAATGTTTTATTAGTTTGCATTATCCCTGTTTAATAAACCTGCATATACAGTGTGTGTGTATATATATATATATATATATATATATATATATTTATTACATAGCACTTTGAGAATCCTATGTAAATCACAGCATTCTACAGGTCTGTTATTTCCAGCTAGAAGACCGCTGTCAAGGGTGACTGTTGCTATGAATAGGAAATATTGTAGCTATAGTGACGTTCTGACCGGCGTCTTCACAACCCTCTCAACCTCCGTTGACGTTTTGGAAATAGGGCTATTCACTTTATTTAAAATGGAATTGTTTCCAAAACTAAATTTCAATATTTTCGGAGAGGACGGCACATTGGAGACTTGGCTGAGGGAGGCACAGTCAACAGAACAGCAGAGACAGAGTCAACAGAAAAGCAGAGACACAAACGAATATCATATCGGGAAACGACAACAGATCAGGTTAGCCGCTCTCTTTAAACAGATAGTAGTCTCATATCGTTATTGCTTTACAAGTTGTAGCCTAACAGTAAACAATGTGTTCACAGATGTGCCGCTGCCACAGCAGGAGGAAACCAGAGACGTGACATGTAATGTCCCGCATGACGTCCCTTTCTCTCTTTCCAACTTCACCGTCAACGGAAACGTGCAATTCAACATACACTACAACAAATAGCCTAGTTACCGTTGCTAGGAAGGACGTTCTGGGAGTTCCGACCACAGCGGACTGTTTTTATTTATTTATTTGAATAAACCTTGCTTTAATCAATATTTTGCCTCACATTGATTGATTAATTTAGTTTGTAGCCATGTAATAAGCGGGATAATGTAGAGCGAAGGTCACTCAGAGAAATAAAGACCTTCAAGCTGAACAAGAGCCCCCGCTGCGCGTCGGGCTCCTGTTCAGCTTGTCGTCTTATTTCTGAGTCTACATTATCCCTTACATATATGTGTGTATATATATAGTTGTAGGTGAAAATTCAAATTGTCAACAGTCATTTTAATTATTGATTATTCCCTCTCTTTAGTTCATGTTGGTTGGAATGATATCAGCTGCGGCCTCCGTTTTCCATACGTTTGTGCCCGTCGTCAGTGAAGCCTCCGGCCTCTCGCCCCATGTGACCCACTAAGATGACGTCACAGTTTCTTTGATATTTTATTTCCATATTAAAGAACTTTCTCTAAATGATTCACTTTCTACTGAAAGCTTTTCCAATCAAACCCCTCTGTAATCAGTAATATCACAGACTGTACATCAGTCACAATCACTAACGTCGGGTAGATTTTAACTGATATAATCAACCCAATAAAAAATTACTTCATCAAAATATATTAAATTTAAACAATACACAGCAAATTGAAAAACAAGTCTCATAAAACGAAAGAAAAGGGGCTGTCACGGGGAGACCCTAAAAATAGTGTATAGTAATAAGAATCCCTGAATGTAATAAGCCTCAGGTGCCTGTTGAAATAATGTAACAAATGCTTAGCCCTTTAATCCATATATTATCGACTCACTGAATAATGAAATACAACTTCTACACTATAAATATCTAGCTCACTCCATCATGTAATAGGTTGTTATTTATTGGCAAAGAGTTGTGACTTTTTCTTTTAAAATTATTATTACATTTTGGGTCATTGTTAAGTTTAGGGCTCTTACCTTCTGTAATGTCAGTGAGCAGCTTGAAGGGACCGAAGAAATCATGTGAGCGCAATCGCCTGGGTAAAAATCACCCGACGTTAGTGTTCTCTTAACGGAGGGGAACTTCTCTTGTGATTTGTTCATTTCCTGTCATATATATTAATCTAAATCTCAATCAATGAAGAAAGAAAAAAAGTGAATTCCACAAATAAAAATAATCTTTAAGTATAAAGTGTTTCTGGTGTGAAATCTGTATTCCCATATCCTGTCAAATACAGCTCTGGAAAATGTTAAGAGTCCACTCCAAATGTTCAGTGTCTCTTGTTTTACTCTTTAGAGCAGGGCCGGCCCTGACCAATTTGGCGCCCTAGGCAAGATTTTAGCTGGCGCCCCCCATTGCATTGCAGTCAGGTCCACCACTGTTCATAAACTCACACATAACTGGATAGCTTTGTCTTTGACATTTCATTTTATTTTAGATAGAAAATAACCCACAAAATAAAAAACCATATTACAAAACAAGTGACATAACATTAAAAAATTAATACAATATTACGATTTGCACAGAAAAATGCAGACGTTAAAATTTAAAATTATAATCTATTACAAGTATAGTTTCAATAAATCATAACTTTGCATTGAATATAATTCCACACAAAAGCTATTTTACAAAATGAAATGACAGAGACCTCTGGTTTGTACTGCTATTTAACTTGATTCCAACAGAGAGCTGTCTACATTTAGATGTTAAGACCTCATCTTCATATCTCAACAAGCTCACCTCACCTTGCTACAGCCTGACTACTCTTGCCTTTGGGTCTATTGGTGAAGCCTTTATTCCTCATGCTGCATCACTGGGCTGTGCTAAGGTGGAGAAGATGTCTGCAGGACAGGTGGCTCAAAGTATTTCAAATGAAAACCTGAAGAGAAAAGAGAAGTATACATGTTGTTACATTATTTATATGAATACACGGTGAAAAGCTTTAAAATGGAAATTAGATGAGATTAAACTCTTGTCATTAAAATTAAATGCAGTTTAGCATCCAACCAGAGTGAAGAGAAGCAGTAACTAATGGAAAGCTATAGGCCTAGGTAAGGTACAATCAAACGGAAAAGTTTGCTCCTGCTTTTTATTAAATCAGGATCAAGCCTTCTGATGATATCTCATGGCTTTATGTACAAGTCCTTCTCATATAATTAGCATATTGTGATAAAGTTGATTATTTTCCATAATGTAATGATAATAATTGAACTTTCATATATTTTAGATTCATTGCACACCAACTGAAATATTTCAGGTCCTTTGTTGTTTTAATACTGATGATTTTGGCATACAGCTCATGAAAACCCCAAATTCCTATCTCAAAAAATTAGCATATCATGAAAAGGTACTCTAAACGAGCTCTTAACCTAATCATCTGAATCAACTAATGAACTCTAAACACCTGCAAAAGATTCCTGAGGCTTTTAAAAACTTCCAGCCTGGTTCATTACTCAAAACCGCAATCATGGTTAAGACTGCCGACCTGACTGCTGTCCAGAAGGCCATCATTGACACCCTCAAGCAAGAGGGTAAGACACAGAAAGAAATTTCTGAGCGAATAGGCTGTTCCCAGAGTGCTGTATCAAGGCACCTCAGTGGGAAGTCTGTGGGAAGGAAAAAGTGTGGCAGAAAACGCTGCACAACCAGAAGAGGTGACCGGACCCTGAGGAGGATTGTGGAGAAGGGCCGATTCCAGACCTTGGGGGACCTGCGGAAGCAGTCGACTGAGTCTGGAGTAGAAACATCCAGAGCCACCGTGCACAGGCGTGTGCAGGAAATGGGCTACAGGTGCCGCATTCCCCAGGTCAAGCCACTTTTGAACCAGAAACAGCGGCAGAAGCGCCTGACCTGGGCTACAGAGAAGCAGCACTGGACTGTTGCTCAGTGGTCCAAAGTACTTTTTTCAGATGAAAGCAAATTTTGCATGTCATTCGGAAATCAAGGTGCCAGAGTCTGGAGGAAGACTGGGGAGAAGGAAATGCCAAAATGCCTGAAGTCCAGTGTCAAGTACCCACAGTCAGTGATGGTCTGGGGTGCCATGTCAGCTGCTGGTGTTGGTCCACTGTGTTTTCTCAAAGGCAGGGTCAATGCAGCTAGCTATCAGGAGATTTTGGAGCACTTCATGCTTCCATCTGCTGAAAAGCTTTATGGAGATGAAGATTTCATTTTTCAACAAGACCTG
>CM049403.1:33307500-33310000 GCA_026929865.2 Hyperoplus lanceolatus | reverse complement strand
ACACACAGCTTTATACAAAATTGTGTGTGTTTACAATCTGTTGTGTTACGAGACACTGCAAGTGAAACACACACACACGCACACACACACACACACACACACACACACACACACACACACACACACACACACACACACACACACACACACACACACACACACATAGAGCTTTATATTTTATGTGTGTGTAGAAAATAATCTTAAAAAAATAGTTGTCTGTTGTGTTATGGAAGGTTTTTATTGTATTACTATTTTTGGGTATTTTTGTGCTTTATTGATAGTGTAGAGACAGAGTTGAAATGGGGCAGAGAGGGGAGTGACATGCAGAGAACAACCGCGGGCTGGAATCGAACCCGGGTCCGCTGCTGGCCGAGGCCCATGGGGGGGGGACGCCCTACCAACTGAGCCAAGGGCCAATGGGGGGGGGACGCCCTACCAACTGAGCTAAGGGCCCATGGGGGGGGGACGCCCTACCAACTGAGCTAAGGGCGCCCCCGAAGGTTTTTGTTATAGACAAAAATCGCAAAATTGACCGGTGCTTGAAAGTAAAATGTTTTTTCCTGCAGTTGTGTATTTTGAATATTTTGTTAGCTTTAACCCTTGATTGGTCCATATTTGGAACATATTCAAGTTCACACACACACACACACACACACACACACACACACACACACACACACACACACACACACACACACACACACACACACACACACACACACACACACACACACACACACACACACACACACACACACACACACACACACACACACACACAGCTCAGCAGCCTGCAGAGATTTGGGTTAATTTCAGAGTGAATTTAAAGCAGCTCCTGGATTCAGAAATAGGTCGGAGTTCTGAGATCAAATGTGGCCTAAAAAAGAGCAAAAATACAGGATGGCCAAAAGCATGTGGACATTTATAGTTTGATTTAGTTAAGGTCCTACTTCACCGGTGTAAATATATTATAATCTACGTAAAGACCTACTTCACCGGTGGGAATATGAAGGTGTATTGAACTCTGAGATCCTATGTAGTATAAATGTGCAAACATTTTAGAAATCGGTTCATCCTAGCCTGAGAAAAGGCAGAAAGAGTGTTTTATGGTCTCACTGTCTAACCCTACATTTTACTATGTGTGACATCACACATGGTAAAATGTAGGGTTAGGATTAACAGGACAGCTGGGCCAAGGGAAGACTGAGGAAAGAAAAACCTCATTCATTATATTGTAATAGTGATTTTATAATGATAGAACGCCGGTTACGTATGGGTGAAGTATTCCTTTAAAGGTGCAGTCAGTGATTCTGGAGAACACTTTTTGTCAAAATCAGTGAATATCTCCTCGTGATCCGCTACCTGTCTGTACAGTGTGTGCTCTGAAAAATAATCTAGTGTTAATACATCTCTGTAAATGGGCATGTTGCCAGCTACAGTGCCCCCCCCCCCCTTTGTTTACATACCAGTTTACAGAGCCTAGGCAGTGTATGAATACAGCCTAGGCTCTGTGACTTCACTTTATCCTGTTGTTATATGATTCATAGATACGTATATGCAAAAAAAAATTCCCGCCGTCTATCTCCTGTATATAAGCACTTAGAACGTAGAATAACTGAATTAACTTGAACACAATTTAAAGCTGGGGTGGAGGATTTGGGGAGAAAATGGCAGTTGAGATAGAGATTCGAATCCAAATACCTCAACCGCTCCACTTGTTCTCTTTGGTCCCTCCCCTGTGGTCCCTCCCTGACACGCTCTACACCAACAAAGTCAGTGCCAAAGTGCAAATGGACAGTCCCAACAGCCAATAAGAACAGAGAATCGGAGCCTCACTCTGATTGGTCAAAGTGTACAGCTCATGATAACTTTGACCAATCAGAAATCACGTACCCCAGCTTTAACTAGTCATTTAATTCCTGTCTAGGAGCATTTTAATTGACATTTAATTTTAATTGCAGGCATTGTACATCGTTGTCTAAATGTTTCAATGGGTTTGTCTCCTTGAATGGCCTTGTGTCTGAATTGTGCTACAGAAATAAACTTTCCTTTCCTTACATTAGCTGACGTTTATATGCATTTTTAGACTCACTGGTTGTCCTCGTTGCATACAGAGCTTATAATGATGTTCTGTATAGTCTGTCTGTGTGTGTGTGTGTGTGTGTGTGTGTGTGTGCGCACACACAGTATACACTCAAAAGCAGAGTGTAGACTGTATATATATGTGTGATCTTTAGAGTGTGAGCGTTAAGGGCAAATTCAAGGGAGAGAGAGAGGGAGAGGGATAGGGAGAGGGAGGTATGGAGACATAGAGAGGGAGAGGGAGAGAGAGAGAGAGAGGGAGAGGGAGAGAGAGAGAGAGGGATAGGGAGGTATGGAGACATAGAGAGGGAGAGGGAGAGAGAGAGAGAAATATGTTGTAGCCTAGTGAGTGAGCGTTTGCTGCCAAAGAGCCAGCCATATCTCCTGTTGATCAAAGCCAGTCTCTCTCTCTCTCCCC
>CM049403.1:33287500-33295000 GCA_026929865.2 Hyperoplus lanceolatus | reverse complement strand
AAAAAAAAAAATGGGGGGGCCCCACACTAGGACTTGAAACGGGCCCCCAGATCGTTAAGGCCGCCCCTGTGATAATGACAGAACTGGACTCCAACAGTACTAAGACGACAGGCCAGTCATTTTCAACAATGAACATTGTGTGCACTGCCTCACACACAAACTCTCAGTTCAACCAAGTCCACAAACAAAAATATAACAACTTACAATAGCGTTTTTCTCTTACTATGCATGTTGCTTTGTGGGACTTACTTTTAGCATGGAGTGAGCTGAAGTGGCGCTGAAGATTTGAAGCCTTGAAATGCGCTAATGACGCCTGGCATATAAGGCAGAATGGCTTGGCATAACGTTCAACAAAAGATATAAACTCTCCCACTCTGTTTCGGAGCGAACTTGACACAAATAGTTTACTCACGGAAAACCTCCCTCCAAGCTGAGCGGGCAGTTTAATGTTGCGTCCGCACTAAACGTTTGCGAACGTTATGTTGCGTCCTCAATTAAACATTTGCGAACAGGCATACACATAGGGCCTACACATTAACAAAATACAAAATGAAATAATAAACAACATGTAAAACGAACGTAAGAGCCGCATGAAACGTTTGAGAACATGCACACACATAGGCCCACACACAACAAAAGTATAGGAAAAAAAAATTATAATCACAAAATTTGATATGAACTGAAGAGCCGCACGAAGCAAGGCAAAGAGCCGCATGAGGCTCGCGAGCCGCAGGTTGGCCACCCCTGTCATAGATCATAACGCAGGCTGTCATAACAGGGCGACTGTGGCTCAGGTGGTAGAGCGGGTCGGCCGATGATCAAAGGGTTGGAGGTTCGATCCCCGCCCTGCCACCTGTGTCTTAGTTGTTGTGTCCTTGGGCGCAAGACACTTCACCCACCTTGCCTCGTGTGAATGTCGATAGTTAGCCTGCTGCTATCGGTGTATGAATGTGTGTATGAATGGTAACGTGGGAATGGGAACAGGTCTCCCTTGAAAAAGAGTCTTCGGACTCAATGGGATATACCTGTATAAATAAAGGTTAAAAAAAAAAAAAAAGAAAATGCATACTGGCCGATGCCGATTGAACATGTTGAATCGGCTGAAAAGAAGCCCGACGACATCTACGACGGCCTACGTCACCGAACACACCAAACAGATTCGTGTCCCCGCCCCCTCCAGACTCTCCGACCATGTCCAATGGCCGATTATCGGGCCGGTGTGTCCTGGCCTTTACACACATCCCATCAGCATATTCATCATACATGGGGCGACTGTGGCTCAGTTGGTAGAGCGGGTCGGCCGATGATCAAAGGGTTGGAGGTTCGATCCCCGCCCTGCCACTTGTGTCATGGTTGTTGTGTCCTTGGGCAAGACACTTCACCCACCTTGCCTCGTGTGAATGTCGATAGTTGGCCTGCTGCTATCGGTGTTTGGATGTGTGTGTGTGAATGGAAACGTGGGAATGGGAACAGGTCTCCCTTGAAAAAGAGTCTTCGGACGCAATGGGATTTACCTGTAGAAATAAAGGTTAAAAAAAACCATGAACTTCACTGACTCGGCTCCTGGAACCTGGAACTATAATTAAAGCTGGGGTGGAGGATTTGGGGAGAAAATAGCAGTTGGGATAGAGATTCGAACCCAAATACCTCAACCGCTCCACTTGTTCTCTTTGGTCCCTCCCGTATGGTCCCTCCCTGACACGCTCTACACCAACAAAGTCGTGCCAAAGTGAATGGACAGTCCCAACAGCCAATAAGAACAGAGAATCGAAGCCTCGCTCTGATTGGTCAAAGTGTACAGCTCATGTTAATTTTGACCAATCAGAAATCACATACCCCAACTTTAAACCTGCAGTGTGCAGAATTTTGGGTTTTATTTCCTAGCAGATTTTGTAGAAAATAATTATAAAATCCATGAATACATTTAATTTAGTGCATAATAGCTGAATTTTTTTTTAATTATTATTTTTTCCCTTAGAAAGGGTCTCATATATGTCCATATTTCTCCATACTTTGGACCAAGGCCTTGTCACCGCCATTTTGGAAGTGTCATAGTTGGAATGTCATCAGGTGCATTGTTTAAAATTTTGAATTGTTCTTGTCCTTGAAGGCCACTGTAGCTTCTGTTATTATTCAAAAGGGGTGGGGTTACCCAGGGAGCGTTGCATTCTAGAACTTTGTAGAACTTTCTTGATGATGTCATATTACACACTGCACCTTTAAGTACAGATATTTGAAAAATGTTTCCCATTTCATTTCATTTAATTATCTTTGGCTCTCGACCATAGTACATGGTATGGAGCACAACATTCAAATGAAAACAGAAGAAAACAATGGTGCACGGCAAGGGCGAAAACAAAAACAGTACTTTAAAGGTGCAGTGTGTAATATGACGTCATCAAGAAAGTTCTACAAAGTTCTAGAATGCAACGCTCCCTGGGTAACCCCAACCCTTTCGAATAATAACAGAAGCTACAGTGGCCTTCAAGGACAAGAACAATTCTAAATTCTAGACAATGCACCTGATGACATTCCAACCAACATGGATTCCTCCATAAGACTTGCCTGCTCAATGGACACAATGTAATATTAATATTTGTAATTCTCCGCTCAGGAGGATAATTTAGATTATTGGCAGAGGTGATTTTACACCAATGAGGACATATTTATGAATGAGGATATTGATTTTAGCTAATGAATTACTTAAAATGTTACACAATGCCCCTTTAAACAATGTCAGGACATTTTTTAGAAAGGCTCCTGTTCTAAGTATAGTAGTAAAGGGCTCAGAAAGACATCTTTTCTGACTCTGCAAAAGGTATTGGATTAGGAAAAATAATCCCGGGGTTAACTCTCTAACAGTGAGATTATGTTAAATCTCTTGAAATTACTCTACAGCTCAATGTTAATGTGCTAATGAAGAGGCAGAGAGTTAAGATGCAGGGCGCTTGTACACACACACACACACACACACACACACACACACACACACACACACACACACACACACACACACACACACACACACACACACAGACACAGACACAGACAGACAGACAGACAGACAGACAGACAGACACACACACACACACACAGTATTTCTAGGAAATTGATAAAATGGATGATGTGAAACTCCCCCCAAAACGTAATTTCAAATTCCATCCATAACTAAGTTTATTGATTCATCCGACTTTAACGATGCATTTGAGGAACCACGTTACATCCGGTTACAGCAGTGCCGTTTACTATTAAACCTGCAGTGTGTAGAACTTTGGGTTTTATTTCCAGGCAGATTTTGTAGAAAGAAATTATAATATCCATAAGTACATTTAATTTAATGCATAATAGCTGAAAAACATTTTTTGAATTATTTTTTTTTACCTTAAAAAGGGTCTCATATATGTCCATATTTCTGCATATTTTGGACCAAGGCCTAGTGCCGCCATCTTGAAAGTGTCATAGTTGGAATGTCATCAGGAGCATTGTTTAAAATTTAGAATTGTTCTTGTCCTTGAAGGCCACTGTAGCTTCTGTTATTATTTAAAATGGGTTTGGGTTACCCAGGGAGCGTTGCATCCTAGAAACTTTGTAGAACTTACTTGATGATGTCATATTACACACTGCACCTTTAACTCTTGTCATTTTTTTCTGTCGACCAAATCAAGTTTTACCGTCCTGCGCTCATCCACTTCAATGACATCCGGTTTCGCAGTCTACAGTTTACCGGATTCCATGTGAATGCAGAATGATGCAATACGTATTTTCAACCAATCATTGTACTGATACATGAAGAATGTACTTAAAGGTGCAGTGTGTAATATGACATCATCAAGTAAGTTTTACAAAGTTCTAGAATGCAACGCTCCCTGGGTAACCCCAACCCTTTAGAATAATAACAGAAGCTACAGTGGCCTTCAAGGACAAGAACAATTCTAAATTCTAAACAATGCACCTGATGACATTCCAACCATGACGCTTCCAACATGGCGGCGCCCATGCCTTGGTCCAAGGTATGGAGAAATACGGAGATATAAGAGACCCTTTCTACACTGTAAGCCTGGACAAGTAGAGTTTACTCAAACTTTCCAGTAAACCGGTTGCCTTAAAAAAGTAAGTAATGTAAAACTAAAACTTGAGTTGATTGCAATTGTTATTTTAAGTTCAATACAATAAATGCCAAGTTGATTTAAATTAAAATCTTTTGTAGTATTAATTGCTTTGCACAATAACTTCACTTTAATTCTTAAGTTTGTGTGAATATTATTTTTAAGTCCAATAGATTATATGCATATTTCATTTAAATCAAAATCTCTTGTAGTATCAATTGATTTGTCCAATTTTTCCACTTAACATTTTAAGTTTGGGAGTAATATTTTTATTTATACTTTAAATTATTGATTTGTTAAAGAAAAAAGTACAACAAAAGCAGATTCTTATTTAGATTTATTTAAATCCAACCATATTGGAAACTCCATGCACTAACTCACAAGGGCAATGCAAACAAACTCAGGGAGAGCACGTTTCAACCTATAATCATAGTATTCTGGCAGGTATCAGTGCAACATAAGCAGTCATAGAAAAGAAAAACAAACATTTCACACACTATCGGAAACAGCATCTACACAAAGGCCTTCACTTTCCATTCGACTTATTCAGTTTACTTTAAAAAAAACAACAACACAAGATCTCAGACACACACACACACACACACACACACACACACACACACACACATCTTGATAGGTGGTTACTGCGGCAACATGCACGCTCACACAACAGAGACAGAAAGAAAAAGAAACTTCCTTAAACAGGCGCTCCGGCTGACTGACGTGACGGCGCTAACTGACAGTTAAAATGGCATTCACACTGAATAAAACACATCAAAACACTATAAGTCGTTATTTTAAACGGCGTTATTCCAAACGTGTTACTATAAAAGTGTAAGCCCTCAAGCTCGACTCTTAATACCCCTGCCCCCTATTACATTGCAAGCTGATTTTTCAGACATTGAATTTTGGGTGGCAGCACATTACTTCCAAGGTTGAAGTGGAAAGTGTTCTTCATGCACTTAGGATAGTCCAGGTGAAGGGCATAAATCAGTCCGAAAAGGACACAGAAGGCTTGAGGAAGGTTGGCCAGATCTTCCACTACCACACTCCCCTCCAAGACGACTCCTACTCCGGAAGGGTTGAGTTGAGGATTTTCTTGATCGACGCTGAGAATCCCCACTGGAGTTTGGCTGTAGGAGTCATTGTGGTCCACATCCTAACAAGAAACAGATTCACAGAGAGAGGACATAGTGAGCTAATGCTGTGTTTTTCACCCAAAAGTACCTCTTAATGTTTATAATGAAAAGCTTTGTAGTACAATATAAACGGCCCTGAAAATTATTATTAAAACAATACTGGTCTTAAACTGACCTTTTTTCAACTGCCATAGTTGGATATGTGCATTAAAATGAATGATTTTGTAGCTTGGCAGCCAAGGAGCTATTACCAACCTTCAGTTGACATGAGTGCAACTGTTAACCACTGACAGTACTGGGTGGGTGTGTGTGTGTGCGCATGTGGATAAGTATTAAAAGGGAGTCATACAATATAAGTTTCTGGGAGAAGTTTTTCAGAACTTGGACTTAAAAGTGGGTTAGCTCTCCTTAGCTGCCAATCTACCAAACCATATTCGATGGCACACTAACTAGAAAATTATTTGACAGACATACACAAAGTAAAAGACAGAAGGAAGAATCCAAGATCAAAATGATGTCCAATGTTAATTTGAGCTAATTTTCAAAAGTCAAATCTTTCCAGTTTCAGCCATGTCATAAATCAACAACGCAGATACTCGAAAATCTTTGTTAAGATGTGTTTGTCCATAAAAAACAAGTCTGGGAAATACTGAAAGCCAATTAAATGATTCTGAGAATTAATAAACAAGTCCTCATTAAAAACTAAATTAAATTAACTAAATGTACAACAATTACTTACAGAGCAGGTCTTGAAAAAGGCAGAAGGATCATCCCCCAAGATGACAGGTAATCCCCGAAGGCAAAGGCACCTGATATCCGTTGGCTGTGTTGTCTAGAAGATAGTGAACAGTACAACACAGTTTGCTGGGATATTCACATGTATTTATCAAATAAATTCCAGAAATGACATGCAATCTTTTATGGCTAAATTGTGCATTTCAAGGACTGCAAGTATAGAAGAGCAGATGTTAAGAAAAGTAAGGAGGAGAGAAGAGGAAATAGAAGAGGAAATAAAAAAAGTGTGGAGAAAAGAGGAAAGGAGAGAAAAGACTGAATGAATAGGAGCAAGGATGAACAGAGAGATTAGTCAAATGAACCCACCTTTGTCTGTATGAAGAGTTGAGTCAAAAGCTGTCCGGTGGAACCTTTCTTCTTCCTGAAGAGGTCCATCAGGCCCGGAGAGAAATGGTCAAGTGCATCGAAGAAGTTCTCTCTGAGATTCTTCCCCACCACTCTGTTGAACTCGTAGAAAACCTGAAACACAAAATATAGCAAAGTTGCTAGCAAAGAGTAGCACAGAGCCATCTTTTAAAAATCAATAAGCAAAGCCGGCACTAGATATCTAAGGATTGAATTTCCTCATCTGTCTGCCATTGGATAATTATTTTAACCCCCCAGAATTTTAGAAGCCGTGCATTACATTTGAAAAACACCAAATCATAAAGTATTTTTTAGTACATAATCCAAACAGTCATACAAACCTGGCTTTCTGTGAAAAGAGCTGGCCATCTTTGTACCATCTGGCTGATAGCAGGCTCGTCTTTAATAACTTCTTTTCTGCAAAGAGCAAAGGTCACATCCATCTGTTTCTTAACAAGGGATCCGTCTGGCTTTGTCGTCATCATTTCATTAACCAGGAGCTGACGAGCTTCTTCCAGTTTGTGGTCATCCATCCTCTGTGGATATTCAGGTTGGAAATTGATTTCCCCTTTCTTTGGCCTCTTGATGGCTGTTTTGGGAGGTGCGCCTTCTGTAGTGTGCCTCCCACGTTTACCACTGTTGACCAAGACATCTAGTCAACTGAGCTGGCGCATTTTGATTCTATAATTGCCCATCTTAAATTTCAGGCTGTTCTTCCATGTGTCCCATCCAGAGGTTGACCCTGAATCTTTAAGGCATGGATGTGTTTGTACTAGGGCTTTTGCAACAGTTTCAAAATCTTCCTTTGTAGGGTATGCTTTAAACGCATACATGGTCTCAGCCAGTTTCTCAAGGATATTGTGCCTTAGCTCTGTTGTTACTTTGAGATAGGCTCCATCCCTGAGATACAACAGGTTAGCCTGACGGAGTCTGTGCTCAACATCAACGGCAAATTTTGGTACATCAAAAACCTCTGGCCACTGAAAACTTATATCCAAAGAAGAGTTGGACAGGATGTCGGTATCTGGCTGGCTGCTTGTGTCACTAGATGATTCAGTGTGTGCAGTGACTGGTACAAGCTCGATCATAGGAATTATTTTGATGGTTGGCTTTTC
>CM049403.1:33260000-33267500 GCA_026929865.2 Hyperoplus lanceolatus | reverse complement strand
AGAGAGAGAGAGGGGGGAGGGAGAGAGAGAGACAGAGAGAGAGAGAGAGGGAGAGAGAGGGAGAGAGGGGGAGGGAGAGAGAGAGAGAGAGGGAGAGAGGGGGGTGAGAGATTGCTACCTGTTGTTGTCAGTAGGATTTCTCCCATAAGGGTTTTCCATACAATATATTCCAAACAATTACAAAATTAACAGTAATATCTTGATGTATACTCTCTCAGAATCAAGCCCACATTGTCGGGGCGACTGTGTCTCAGGTGGTAGAGCGGGTCGGCCGATGATCAAAGGGTTGGAGGTTCGATCCCCGCCCCGCCACCTGTGTCAGAGTTGTTGTGTCCTTGGGCAAGACACTTCACCCACCTTGCCTCGTGTGAATGTCGATAGTTAGCCTGCTGCTATCGGTGTATGAATGTGTGTGTGAATGGTAACGTGGGAAAGGAAAACAGGTCTCCCTTGCAAAAGAGTCTCCGGTCTCAATGGGATTTACCTGTAGAAATAAAGGTTAAAAATGCATGTGGTATTTCTTATCAAGTGTACCAAAATATGCGAACCATGCCACGCCTCATTTTCGTTGGGGAACCAAGCCCTTCCCACAGGGTTGGTTTATAAAGACTGTTTTTATTATCTCTAAAATACAATAATCAATATTTTTTATATTGTCTAATCTTGATGTATTTCATGCCCCTTTAAAGCTGCAGTGTGTAGAATTTTGGGTTTTATTTCCTAGCAGATTGTGTAGAAAGTAATTATAATATCCATAAGTACATTTAATTTAGTGCATAATAGCTGAAAACATTTTTTGAATTATTTTTTTTTCCCTTAGAAAGGGTCTCATATATGTCCATATTTCTGCATATCTTGGACCAAGGCCTAGTGCCGCCATTTTGAAAGTGTCATAGTTGGAATGTCATCAGGTGCCTTGTTTAAAATTTAGAATTGTTCTTGTCCTTGAAGGCCACTGTAGCTTCTGTTATTATTCAAAAGGGTTGGGGTTACCCAGGGAGCGTTGCATTCTAGAACTTTGTAGAACTTTCTTGATGATGTCATATTACACACTGCACCTTTAAAGCACTTTGAATGGCCTTGTGTCTGAATTGTGCTATAGAAATAAACTTGCCTTATCTACCAATTAGATAGTGGAAATGCTAGGGTTGCCTTTCATTACCAAGTGTGAGTGTGTGTGTGTGTGTGTGTGTGTGTGGGAGTGAGTGAGTGAGTGTGTGTGTGTGTGTGTGTGTGTGTGTGTGTGTGTGTGTGTGTGTGTGTGTGTGTGTGTGTGTGTGTGTGTGTGTGTGTGTGTGTGTGTGTGTGTGTGTGTGTGTGTGTGTGTGTGTGTGTGTGTGTGTGTGTGTGAGTTAGGGTTAGAGGGTTAGGGTTAGGGTTAGGGTTAGGGTTTGGGTTAGGGTTAGGGGGTTAGGGTTAGAGGGTCAGGGTTAGGTTTAGGGTTAGAGGGTTAGGGTTAGGGTTAGGGTTAGGGTTAGGGTTTGGGTTAGGGTTAGGGTTAGGGTTGGGGTTAGGGTTAGGGTTAGAGGGTTAGGGTTAGGGTTAGAGTTGGGGTTAGGGTTAGGGTTAGAGGTTTAGGGTTAGAGGGTTAGGGGGTTAGGGGTTAGGGTTAGGGTTGGGGTTAGGGTTAGAGGGTTAGGGTTAGGGGGTTAGGGTTAAGGTTAGGGTTAGGGTTAGGGTTAGAGGGTTAGGGTTAGGGTTAGGGTTAGGGTTAGGGTTAGAGGGTTAGGGTTAGAGGGTTAGGGTTAGGGTTAGGGTTAGAGGGGTTAGGGTTAGGGTTAGGGTTAGGGTTAGAGGGTTAGGGTTAGAGGGTTAGGGTTAGGGTTAGGGTTAGGGTTAGAGGGGTTAGGGTTAGGGTTAGGGTTTGGGTTAGAGGGTTAGGGTTAGGGTTTTGGTTAGGGTTAGGGTTAGGGTTAAGGTTAGGGTGGGGTTAGGGTTTGGGTTAAAAGGTTCCTTTGTTGGAATGTTGTTGCACAGGCCTATTGATCTAAAAACGGGAGTGGTGTTGGTGGTGCGGTTGAAGAGCTCTGCCCCTTCACCCGGGAGACCAGGGTTCGATTCCCAGGCAGGGTGTCTCTGCAGTGGACAGAAGAAGAGGGTGCTGCTGACCAGGGTTAAAAAGTTAAAACAACTTGAATAATGATTTAAAAATGCTAAGAGTAATTAGAAAATTAAAATAATTGAGAAAGTCCCTAAGAGATTAGAATAATTAGAGAACCACTAAAAACCAAGCATGTTGGGAGCGGGGCGGGTGCTCTTAGGGTTAGGGTTAGGGTTAGGGTTAGAGGGTTAGGCCTTGTGTCTGAATTGTGCTATAGAAATAAACTTGCCTTATCTACCAATTAGATAGTGGAAATGCAAGCCAGAGTGTGTGTGTGTGGGAGTGAGTGAGTGAGTGAGTGTGTGTGTGTGTGTGATTTAGTGATGATGTTAGAAGGTTATAGCAGGATACTGTTCGTCCCAACTGACAGACTTAATGAGCCAAGCTTCTTCACTGCTGCTCTCACAGGACACAATTAAAACGGCTAGAGTGTGTGAGTGTGAGTGTTTGTGTGTGTGTGTGTGTTTGTGTGTGTGTGTGTGTGAGTGTGTGTGTGTGTGTGTGTTAGTGACAGCTGCCTGCTATAGGCTTTTTGGGTCTGCGAACATTTTTCTTCTTATCAAAAGAGCAAGACCCTTCACATCTCTATCCATCTTTAACACACACACACACACACACACACACACACACACACACACACACACACACACACACACACACACACACACACACACACACACACACACACACACACACACACACACTGCACAGAGCTATGAGAGAGGGGTGAATGAGAGGGCAGCACGTCTAGCATTCGTCACAGTATCCCAATCAGTGTCTGGGTCTTTTTATACTTACAGAAGAAAGGGAGATAGAGAGAGAGAGAGTGTGTGTGTGTGTGTGTGTGTGTGTGTGTCTCACAGATTCACAGAAAAGCTGGAGAATTTAAAATCGCTCCGTGTCGCTACACTCGACTCGCTGCAAAAATTTCAGATGTTTCGCTCCACCGTCAGGATGTGACAGATGTTGTAAACATATCGTGGCAGCGCTGGTGGGTGTTTGTGTGTGTGTGTGTGTGTGTGTGTGTGTGTGTGTGAGAGAGACTGTGTTTGAGACTGCGTGTGTGTGTTTGTGTGGGGCAGGAAATAACGAGGGTGAATTTGAGGTTATTGTAACATTATGTGAGAGGGAACCTGCATGGGTAGTAGTCACACACTTCTTAGGATGCCTGCTGTGTTGGGGCCGCCCTTAGCTCAGTTGGTACGGCGTCCCCCCCCTCATGGGCCTCGGCCAGCAGCGGACCCGGGTTCGATTCCAGCCCGCGGTCGTTCTCTGCATGTCACTCCCTTCTCTGCCCCATTTCAACTCTGTCTCTACACCAGGGGTGGCCAACCCGCGGCTCGCGAGCCGCATGCGGCTCTTTGCCCAGCTTTGTGCGGCTCTTCAGTTCATATCAAATTATGTGATTATAATTTTTTTTTTTTTTATATACTTTTTTTTTGTGTGGGCCTATGTGTGTGCATGTTCGCAAACGTTTCATGCGGCTCTTACGTTCGTTTTACATGTTGTCTATTATTTCATTTTTTATTTTATTAATGTGTAGGCCCTATGTGTATGCCTGTTCGCAAATGTTTAATTGAGGACGCAACATAACGTTCGCAAACGTTTAGTGCGGACGCAACATTAAACTGCCCGCTCAGCTTGGAGGGAGGTTTTCCGTGAGTAAACTATTTGTGTCAAGTTCGCTCCGAAACAGAGTGGGAGAGTTCATATTTTTTGTTGAACGTTATGGCAGGCCATTCTGCCTTATATGCCAGGTGTCATTTGCGCATTTCAAGGCTTCAAATCTTCGGCGCCACTTCAGCTCTCTCCATGCTAAAAGTAAGTCCCACAAAGCAACATGCATAGTAAGAGAAAAACGCTATTTTAAATTGTTATATTTTTGTTTGTGGACTTGGTTGAACTGAGAGTTTGTGTGTGAGGCAGTGCACACAATGTTCATTGTTGAAAATGACTGCCCTGTCGTCTTTAGTACTGTAGGAGTCCAGTCCTGTCATTATCACAGGGGCGGCCTTAACGATCTGGGGGCCCGTTTCAAGTCCTAGTGTGGGGCCCCCTGTTTTTTTTTTTTTTTTTTTTTTAATAAATAATGCTTGTGCATGCATGCGCAAGCTCCCCGCGACAATAAAAACGCCCCCCCCCCTGAAATCTTACTGGCCACCCCAGTGCCCCCCCCCCCAGTTCAAATGTTATTTTTTATTTTCATTTTATTTTTTTAATTACATTTTTTTCCTGATGTATCCTAGTTCAGCGATGATATGTATTTTCTTTTCTTTCTTAACTTTTTTTGATAGGTAGTTGCCAAGTTCATCACACAAACACTCCAATCCACTGATATGAGATCAGTTTGCAATTTTCAATTACTAAATTAATGGTAGGACTGTGGCCACTAGAACTGGTCTCTGGTCAGCAAAGGTCTTGAAAACAGCATAAGTGTGCTTGTGACATGCGTGCCACCCATGCATGTGTATAGGCACGTGTCCCAGCAGATTTTTGAAATCTGAATAAAAAAATTAAAGTTTGTAGTTAGCGAGTGTAACATGTTCTTAGCAAGGGCAGACTTTCATAAATAAAGGTTTATTTTTTTAGCAAGATATTTGGTCAAAAGCTAGTGGTCATCCGTCCCTCTGTGCAGTTGTTAGGCATCTGGCTGCTAGCAAGTTATGTTGTCTTGCTAATTTTACTATTCATCTGAGCTGAAATAAATATTGACTTTTTCTTTTATTATCTTCGCCAGAATGCACCAGAATGCTTAGATTACATGTTAAAAACACAAAAAAATCTTCTGGGGGGATGCCCCCAGACCCCCTTCAGGGGTTTAGTTTTCTGACAAACATTACAATGGATACTAACATGATTTGGGCATTTGGGATTCTAAATCATCTTTGAATTGGTTGTACAGCATATCACATGCTATTCATTCAGGGGTGCGATGGCCACCCCACTCTAACTCTGTGGCCCACCTTGGCCACCCCCAGTCAAAATTTCCTGGAATCGCCACTGTGTGTACCCGTGTGTACGATGTGGCTCTTTGCAGTAACACAGTAAAAAATGTGGCTCTTTGTCTCTGACTGGTTGGCCACCCCTGCTCTACACTATCAATAAAGCATAAAAATGACCAAAAAATACCTTTAAAGGATGCCTGCTGTGGGCCAGAATTTTTCAAGTACTGAGGTTAAATTTTTTTCATTAAAGCTATAGTGCGTAACTTTTTTTGTATATAAATTAATGTCGGTTACATTAAAGCCATCGCCTCTCTCTGTATTTCTCAGTATGGCAGCGTTTACAAACTGGTGCCGCCCCCTCCCCCCCCTGACACTGGTGCAGGATCTCAGAAAAATCCCCAAGAAGAGCCCAAGAAATGTTTCAGTTGTTGATTCTATTGCTAAGAAGAAAAAACCTGGACGTACAGCAGAAGGTATAAAATCCATGAGCCATCACTGAAGGCTTTACCTCATGTAGATGCACCGACAGACAGTGTTGTTGTAATTACTCAGAATTCCTCATGGGGGGCGACAGAAGTTACGCACTGTAGCTTTAATGCCGTGACATTTGTCTAGTTGTTATTTCTATTGAGGACATGACCTCAGTTTACTCAATGGTAGATACAGTCATGGCTAGCGTTGGTGGCTGTCGAATTGGATTCACTGTGTGTGTGTGTGTGTGTGTGCGTGTGTGTGTGTGTGTGTGTGTGTCAGTGTGTCAGTGTGTGCGTGTATGTGTGTGTGTGTGTGTGTGTGTGTGTGTGTGTGTGTGTGTGTGTGTGTGTGTCAGTGTGTCAGTGTGTGCGTGTGTGTGTGTGTGTGTGTGTGCGCGTGTGTGTGTGTGTGTGTGTGTGTGTGTGTGTGTGTGTGTGTGGGTGTGTGTGTGTGTGTGTCAGTGTGTCAGTGTGTGTGTGTGTGTGTGTGTGTGTGTGTGTGTGTGTGTGTGTGTCAGGCTCCCAGATATCGAGGGTGAATGTAAGGTTGTTGTAACATCTTGTAAGAGGGACACTCACTCATAAGGACGCCTCTTCCTTTGGGGTTGTGTGAGGTGTGTGTGTGTGTGTCTGTGTGTGTGTGTGTGTGTAGGAGGGGTGTGTGTGTGTGTGTGTGAGTTAGAGAGAGAGAGGGAGAGAGATAGTGTGTGTGTGTTTGTGTGTAGGAGGTGTGTGTGTGTGTGTGTGTGTGTAGGAGGTGTGTGTGTGTGTGTGTGTGTGTCTAATCAGCCTCTCCAGGCGTCTGCTGCGCGGGGTGAAGCGCCGCATGGGGCCGTTTTAAATCTGTGACAAGAAATGGAATAGTATATATTTCAGACAAAAATGATTAGTGTCAAAACTGTGTGTGTGTGTGTGTGTGTGTGTGTGTGTGTGTGTGTGTGTGTGTGCGTGTGTGTGTGTGTGGTTGTGTGTGCGTGTGTGTGTGTGTGTGTGTGCGTCATCGTTGACCGGAATTTGAACTCATTCTCAGATGTTTTTAACTCTCAATAACTTTGGAAAAAAGTTACAAAGTCGTGATAATATGACGTGTGCCTTTGCCACCCTCAAAATGTGTGTGTGTGTGTGTGTGTGTGAGTGTGTGTGTGTGTGTGTGTGTGTGTGTGTGTGTGTGTGTGTGTGTGTGTGTGTGTGGTGTGTAGGAGGTGTGTGTGTGTGTGTGTGTGTATGTGTGTGTGTGTGTGAGAGTGTGTGTGTGTGTGTGAGTGTGTGTAGGAGGTGTGTGTGTGTGTGTGTGTGTGTGAGTGTGTGTGAGTGTGTGTAGGAGGGTGTGTGTGTGTGTGTGTGTGTGAGTGTGTGTAGGAGGTGTGTGTGTGTGTGTGTGAGAATATGTTTTCATATACTCATACTAATTTACCATGACACATTTTGGGTGAGACGTGGGGCTAATTACCACCAGGTGTATGTAATTTTCCAACAGAGGCGTTTCGTAAGCAAAGCAGGTTTATTTATATGAAAGGTTCAGACACAAGGCCATTCAAAGTGCTGTACAGGGGCATGAAAATGTAAATTTCATTTAAAGCTGCAGTGTGTAGAATTTTGGGTTTTATTTCCTAGCAGATTTTGTAGAAAGTAATTATAATATCCATAAGTACATTTAATTTAGTGCATAAAAGCTGAATTTCTTTTATTATTATTATTTTTTTTTCCCTTAGAAAGGGTCTCATATATGTCCATATTTCTGCATATTTTGGACCAAGGCCTAGTGCCGCCATCTTGAAGGTGTCATAGTTGGAATGTCCTCAGGTGCATTGTTTAAAATTTAGAATTGTTCTTGTCCTTGAAGGCCACTGTAGCTTCTGTTATTATTCTAAAGGGTTGGGGTTACCCAGGGAGTGTTGCATTCTAGAACTTTGTAGAACTTTCTTGATGATGTCATATTGCACACTGCACCTTTAAGAGATAGTAGAAAACAATAAGTGAG
>CM049403.1:33202500-33235000 GCA_026929865.2 Hyperoplus lanceolatus | reverse complement strand
GAGAGTTTTGACTTTGTTGTACCAAAAGTTATAACCGTTTGTGTGGAGATTTAACGCCCAAGATTTGTCATTGAGTCCAAATTCACTTTCCTCCCCTCTTCTGCTGACGTTCTTGTATGCGACTACTACATCAACTTGTCGCCCTCTCCACTCCACCTCCCAGTAACAACAACTTGTCAGACTCTCTGCACTCAGGACTTGAGAATCGTCAGTGAATCTGTCTGTGTGTCTAGAATAAAGCTGTGGATGACCCATGCATGTTGCTATCCTGTTCCCATCAGATAATGACAGCGTTCTATGAGCTGTGTTTGGATCCAGTGTGATGTCACGTGCATATCTTAGGAAGTCAGCTCTGGTCTTGGGCTCTGCTTGTGGAAGTGGAACAGCCACTTCAGTCTGTGAGCCGTATCTCAATGTCTTTCTCAGGACGTCCTGTAGTTTTTCTCTAACTTCTGACACAGCCGCTGTCACGCCCTCAAAGTATCTCAGAGGACGGATGTTGATGCTGGATGTAGATTCACTGAGTGGTGGCAGTGAGCGGTAGTCGTGTAGAAACTTGTTGTGATCCTCTGTGAGTGACAGCGTCTTCAGCTCAGCGATCTCCTGCTCCAGCTTCTCCTGAAGATCTCTGACTCGACTCACTTCAGTTTCCTGCTTTGCTCTGAGCTGCTGCTTCACATCAGAGCTTGTTTTCTGGATGAGACGGATCAGCTCGGCGAAGGTCTTGTCACTGTGCTCCACTGCTTTATCAGCAGAGCCATTGATAGTCTCCAACTCCTGTTGAAGAACCTTCACATCTTTCACTACGTCTGTGATTCTCTGCTGGATGTTTAGTCGACTCACGTCGAGCTCTCTCTGCCTCTCAGTCCGTTCTGCTGCAGCTGACACTGTGTCGTGGCCTTTGTGTTCGTCCATTAAACAAAGGTAACAGATAGACTGCTGATCAGTACGGCAGAAAATCTTCCTTACCTCATTGTGACGAGAGCAGAGGTTCTCCTGGAGCTTCTTGGAGGGCTCCACCAGCTTGTGTTTCTTTAATGGGGCTGCATCATAATGAGACTGAAGGTGTTTCTCACAGTAAGAGGCCACACACACCAGACAGGACTTGAGGGCTTTAAGTTTTCTCCCAGTGCAGACGTCACAGGCCACATCTTCAGGTCCAGCATAGCAGTGATCAGCAGGAGCAGCTTGGAGTCCAGTCTTCTTCAGTTCCTCCACTAAATCTGCTAACATGGTGTTTTTCACCAACACAGGCCTTTGGACAAAGACCTTTCTACACTGAGGGCAGCTGTAGATGTGTTTATGATCCTGTGTATCCCAGTGGGTTTTGATACAGTCCATACAGTAGTTGTGTCCACAGTTAAGAGACACAACATTCTCAAGTGGATCCCGACAGATTGAACAAGAGAATGTTTCCCGGTCCAGCTGAACAACTTTCTGCGCCATTTTACATCCAAGTGTCAAGTTGTTTTTTAATTTCTCCGAGCAAAAACAGTATCTGTGCCTCGAATGAAAACAAATCTCCTCTCCCTCAGTTTCTGCCAACTGACTGCAGTGAATGAGGTTTGTCAGTGTATGCACAGCACTCAATGTTGTTTACGCCCATCCTCACACCTGTACGTGTGTGGAGGGGAGGGAACAGATCAATAGTCTGATAGGGTGCAGCTCTCTTGTTTAGAACAGGAGGGAGAGGGAAAAGGTTTTCAGGCTTTACTGCATTCCATAAAGATTTGTTTTTCATGAGAGACGGGGTGTGTTGTCTGTTGTGTGTCTTCAATATGCAGTAGGAATGTTTCAGCAAAGTTGATGGAGTGCAGTGCAAACAAAGACTAAACAAGATATATGTAAAGCTAGTATATGACTGGACCGTGTGGAACTGTGCTGTATTGTGGCAAAACTGCTAGACTAAATGTTCGTCTGTAATATTCTGTACTGTTCCTGGTAATCATTGTTATTAAAGTGCACTGTAACAACAGACAACATGACTTGTTTAAGGTTTGTTTGAGTGTTGGATGAAGCCAGAGTTAAAATCTCTTTAAACATTTTTATTTTTACAATATATTAGTTTACAAAATGTTTACAAAACAGTTTTCGGATACAGTCTTTTTTCATTTTATAAATCAAAAAATACAATGTACAGGTTTTTATGTAATAATCCCACAAACGTGATAATTGAGCGTTCCCCTTAATAACAGGCCGCCGCTGTATGGGGTTGAAATCTTCCCCAAATATGAAAAAGGTCACCAATACAAGTCCGCTACGTCATCAGCAGCACGATTAAAACCCGACATTTTTAATAAGTTTGATGTTATAATTACAGTTTCAAACTAAAGTTCCTAGTTGTTTGTGTGACAGAAATCTGTTGTTCAGATCAGAAAGTAATGCGCACAATGTGTAACCATGTATTATATCACAAAAGATTGTGTCTTAGTAGACCGAACGGCCACAGTGTCTACTACTGTCTCAGGCAGAGAATCGAACCCCATAGATACTAGAGATCTTTTTGATATTCTTGATACATTCAAACGATAAACAACAAAACAAAGATAAATAATGGTTATAGTAATGTTTATTACAAGCTTTATTTATACAGCAGTTTTCACACACAACAAGTAAAAACAAAGTTTTGCACTAGTTTATAAAACACAAGTTGGTTCAGAGCAGTGTGAAGTCAACTAGATCTTGCATAGGGTTAGATCCCTGGACGTAATGTCTTCTGTAAAACATATTTTTCCTTTATACGCAACACAAAACTGTAGGATGGAATGCAATTATCTTGACGACATAAGAACAATCAGTTGCCTACCACCAACGTTATAAATAATTTTCGGCGAATAAAACTATTTTTACATGTTCAGGAAGGTTAAATCTTAAGCTTTCAAATTCACACAAAGGTAATACATCATTATTATAATCATGGGGTTAGTTGTAACACTACAGTAGTAGTGGCTGCTATTACATCTATGGTGGACCACCATGTCTACCATTGTGTCCTTGAGCAAGACACTTAACCCCAAACTGCTCCAGGGGCGCTGTACTTTGGCCTTTAACCTACAACGATGTGCTCTATACAACAAACATGAAGGCAAAATATGTTTAAGAATGAAAACATGAAGTTAAACCCCAGTGTTCCTTCAATGACGTCTGTCTATTTGAGTTTACAGAACTCAGCAGTGTCTCCTTTAGAAAAAACTCCAAGATAATGACTGACTCCAGCATGTAGCGGCTGAGTGAATGTGGTCTGGACTCTGTGGAGGAGAGTCATGGTTTCAGAGACGCTGTAGAAGGACAGAACACCTGCACTGTGATCCAGGTACACTCCTATTCTGGAGGACTGAGGATCTGAGACGGGAGTTTGGACTTTGCTGTGCCAAAAGGTAACATCGAATGGGTCACATTTCAACACCCAAGATTTGTCATTCATTCCAAATCTACTTTCCGCCCCTGTTCTGCTGATGTTCTTGTATGCGACTGCTACAGAAACTCCTAACCCTTTCAGCTCCACCTCCAAGTAACAACAACCTGTCAGACTCTCTGCACTCAGGACCTGAATAGAATCAGTGAATCTGTCTGTGTGACTAGAATAAGACTGTGGTTCATCCATGTACGTTGCTTTCCTGTTCCCATCAGATAATAACAGATATTTGTGTGCTGTGTTTGGATCCAGTGTGATTTCACGTGAATATCTTAGGAAGTCAGCTCTGGTCTTGGGCTCTGGTAGTTGTGCCAGTGTAACAACCACTTCCATCTCTATCAGTGAGATGTTTGTCCATGTCTCTCTCAGGACGTCCTGTAGTTTATCTCTGACTTCTGACACAGCCGCTGTCACGTCCTCAAAGTATCTCAGAGGACGGATGTTGATGCTGGATGTAGATTCACTGAGTGCTGGCAGTGAGCGGTAGTCGTGTAGAAACTGGTTGTGATCCTCTGTGAGTGACAGCGTCTTCAGCTCAGCGTCTTTCCTCTTCAGCTCAGCAATCTCCTGCTCCAGCTTCTCCTGAAGATCTCTGACTCGACTCACTTCAGTTTTCTGTTTGGATCTGAGCTGCTGCTTCACATCAGAGCTTGTTTTCTGGATGAGACGGATCAGCTTGGTGAAGGTCTTCTCACTGTGCTCCACTGCTTTATCAGCAGAGCCATTGATAGCTTTCACCTCCTGTTGAAGAACCTTCACATCTTTCCCTACATCCAGAATTCTCTTCTGGATTTTCTGTCGACTCACGTCGAGCTCTCTCTGCCTCTCAGTCCGTTCTGCTGCAGCTGACACTGTGTTGTGGCCTTTGTGTTCGTCCATTGAACACAGATAACAGATACTCAGCTGATCAGTACGGCAGAAAATCTTCATCACCTCATTATGACGAGAGCAGAGGTTCTCCTGGAGCTTCTTGGAGGGCTCCACCAGCTTGTGTTTCTTTAAAGGAGCCGCGTCATAGTGAGACTGAAGGTGTTTCTCACAGTAAGAGGCCAGACACACCAGACAGGACTTGAGGGCTTTCAGTTTTCTCCCAGTGCAGACGTCACAGGCCACATCTTCAGGTCCAGCATAGCAGTCATCAGCAGGAGCAGCTTGGAGTCCAGTCTTCTTCAGTTCCTCCACTAAATCTGCTAACATTGTGTTTTTCACCAACACAGGCCTCGGAGCAAAGACCTTCCTACACTGAGGGCAGCTGTAGATGTGTTTATGATCCTCTCCATCCCAGTGGGTTTTGATAAAGTCCATACAGTAGTTGTGTCCACAGTTAAGAGCCACCGGATCCTTTAGAAGTTCCAGACAGATTGAACAAGAGAATGTTTCCCGGTCCAGCTGAACTCCTTGTTGTGCCATTTTACATCCAACTGTCAAGTAGTTTTTCAAAACAGTCTCTGTGCCTCGAATGAAAACAAATCTCCTCTCCTTCAGTTTCTGCCAACTGACTGCAGTGAATGAGGATCGTCAGTTTATGAACATGACTCAATGTTGTTCACGCCCATCCTCACACCTGTATGTGTGTGGAGGGGAGGGAACAGAGCAATAGTCTGGTAGGGTGCAGCTCACTGTGGTTTAGAACAGGAGGGAGAGGGAACAGGTTTTCAGGCGTTACTGCATTCCATAAAGATTTGTTTTTCATGAGAGACGGGGTGTGTTATCTGTTGTGTGTCTTCAATATGCAGTAGGAAGGTTTCAGCAAAGTTGATGGAGTGCACTGCAAACAAAGACTAAACAAGAGCTGTGTAAAGGTAGTATATGACTTGTAACTGTGCTGTATTGTGGCAAAACTGCTAGACTAAATGTTCGTCTGTAATACTCTGTACTGTTCCTGGTAATCATTGCTATTAAAGTGCATTGTAACAGCAGACCACATGACTTAAGGTATGTTTGAGTGTTGGATTAAGCCAGAGTTAAAATATTTTTAATTTTTTTTTTATTTTTACAACATATTAGTGTCCCAAATGTTTACAGAACTGTTTCTGGATACAGCCTTTTTTCATTTTATCGATAAACAAATACTATGTAACAGGTTTTTTATGTAACAATCCCACAAACGTGATAATTGAGCGTTCCCCTTATTAACAGGCCGCCGCTGTATGGGGTTGAAATCTTCCCCAAATATGAAAAAGGTCACCAATACAAGACCGCTACGTCATCAGCAGCACGATTAAAACCCGACATTTTTAATAAGTTCGATGTTATAATTAAAGTTTCAAACTAAAGTTCCTAGTTGTTTGTGTAACAGAAATCTGTTGTTCAGATGAGAACTTGATGAGCAGAACCCATAAACATTTTTATAAACAGAGTGTCTAAGTAGACAGAACGGCCACAGTGTCTAACACGATCTCAGGCAGAGAATCAAACCCAATACGAACTAGAGATCGTTTTGATATTCTGAATACATTTACACTATAAACGACAAAACAAGGATAAACAATGGTTATAGTAATGTTTACATCAAACTAAATAAAAACGTGTGTGTGCCCATCTTTCTTTCCTGTCCGCCATCTTTTTGTTGAAGATTTGTAAAGCTTTGTCAGAGATTTCTCTTGGCCCGGGGGTGTTGAAGTGTGGAATTAGGATTTTGAAGCCCCAATTGGAGGACCATCTATCCTTACCCCTGGAAACCCAGATACCAGGTATCAAATTGACACTTTAAATTTGCTCCTCATACTACTCTGGGCACGAACCATTGGAGCTCATTAACTATGTCGTAAAATTTGGAGTGGCCAATCAAATGGTCCTATCTGATATGGGCGGGCTTAAATGGATGATAACAGTGTTGTGCAGTTGAAGTTGTGATAGGCTAGTAAACAACAAAGATGTCTGTGGATATGTATTTGTGTTTGAAACAGCTTTAGCCTCAACACTTAACAATTTGGAAGACGGCACTCAAATCTCTCATTAGCAAGAAAAGATGGATTTTCTGTTTTGCTGACCGACCACGGCAAAAGCTGAATCAACAAGTTAGACCCGCTGGTCGCTAAACAAACTGGGCTGAATATGTCACCTTGTTTATTGCTCTGATTGGTCGTAGTTGGCCCTAGTGCTATCCAACTGCGTAAAGTGGTATTTTAAAAGCCATGCATACTGTAGGTGCCGCCCCTTGAGTTGGGATGGTCTATTGCTCATCGCCAGACCCTAAATCGTTCTAGATGTTGGTCTGGATTTCCAGGTTAAGAACAATTGGCTCCAAGCAACAAACATGAAGACAAAAGATGTTTAAGGGTGAAAACACAAAGTTAAACCCCAGTGTCCCTTTAATGACGTCTGTCTATTTGAGTTTACTGAACTCAGCAGTGGATCCAAAGTAAAACTGAAGTCCAGCATGTAGCGGCTGAGTGAATGTGGTCTGGACTCTGTGGAGGAGAGTCATGGTTTCAGAGACGCTGTAGAAGGACATAACACCTGCACTGTGATCCAGGTACACTCCTATTCTGGGGGACTGAGGACCTGAGACGGGAGTACAGACTTTGTTGTGCCAAAAGGTATAACCGTTTGTGTCACATCTCAACGCCCAAGATTTGTCATTGATTCCAAATTCACTTTCCTCCCCTGTTCTGCTGACGTTCTTGTATGCGACTGCTACAAAAGCTCCCAACCCTCTCCACTCAACCTCTAAGTAACAACGACCTGTCAGACTCTCTGCACCCAGGACCTGAGGACGATCAGAGAATCTGTCTGTGTGTCTAGAATAAGACTGTGCTTTACCCATGCGTGCTGCTTTCCTGTTCCCCTCAGATAATAACAGCCCTGTGTGTGCTGTGTTTGGATTCAGTGTGATTTCACGTGAATATCTTAGGAAGTCTACTGCCAGTGGAACAACCACTTCAGTGTCTGTCCGTGAGACGTTTCTGAATGTCTCTCTCAGGACGTCCTGTAGTTTCTCTCTGACTTCTGACACAGTCGCTGTCACGTCCTCAAAGTATCTCAGAGGACGGATGTTGATGCTGGATGTAGATTCACTGAGTGGTGGCAGTGGTGTGTAGTTGTGTAGAAAGTGGTTGTGATCCTCTGTGAGTGACAGCGTCTTCAGCTCAGCGTCTTTCCTCTTCAGCTCAGCGATCTCCTGCTCCAGCTTCTCCTGAAGATCTCTGACTCGACTCAATTCAGTTTCCTGCTTTGCTCTGAGCTGCTGCTTCACATCAGAGCTTGTTTTCTGGATGAGACGGATCAGCTCGGTGAAGGTCTTCTCACTGTGCTCCACTGCTTTATCAGCAGAGCCATTGATTGCCTCCACCTCCTGTTGGAGAACCTTCACATCTTTTTCTCTGTCCTGGAATCTCTGCTGGATGTTTTGTCGACTGCCCTCCAGCTCTCTCTGCCTCTCAGTCCGTTCTGCTTCCGCTGAGACTGTGTCGTGGCCTTTGTGTTCGTCCATTGAACACAGATAACAGATAAACTGCTGATCAGTGCGGCAGAAAATCTTCATCACCTCATTATGACGAGAGCAGAGGTTCTCCTGGAGCTTCTTGGAGGGCTCCACCAGCTTGTGTTTCTTTAAAGGAGCCGCGTCATAGTGAGGCTGGAGGTGTTTCTCACAGTAAGAGGCCAGACACACCAGACAGGACTTGAGGGATTTCTGTTTTCTCCCAGTGCAGACGTCACAGGCCACATCTCCAGGTCCAGCATAGCAGTGATCAGCAGGAGCAGCTTGGAGTCCAGTCTTCTTCAGTTCCTCCACTAAATCTGCTAACATGGTGTTTTTCACCAACACAGGCCTCGGAGCAAAGACCTTCCTACACTGAGGGCAGCTGTAGATTTTCCTCTCATCCTCTGTATCCCAGTGGGTTTTGATACAGTCCATACAGTAGTTATGTCCACAGTTTAGAGCCACCGGATCTTTAAGTGGATCCAGACAGATTGAACAAGAGAATGTTTCCCGGTCCAGCTGAACTCCTTGTTGAGCCATTTTACATCCAAGTAGTTTTTAATTTCTCAGAGCAAAAACAGTCTCTGTGCCTCGAATGAAAACAAATCTCCTCTCCTTCAGTTTCTGCCAACTGACTGCAGTGAATGAGGTTTGTCAGTGTATGCACATGACTCAATGTTGTTTACGCCCATTCTCACACCTGTACGTGTGTGGAGGGGAGGGAACAGATCCACGGCTTGATAGAGTGCAGCTACAAGGAAGAAGGAACAGGTTTTCAGGCTTTACTGCATTCCATAAAGATTAGTTTTTCATGAGAGACGGGGTGTGTTGTCTGTTGTGTGTCGTCTTCAATATGCAGTAGCAAGGTTTCAGCAAAGTTGATGCAGTGCTAACAAAGACTAAACAAGAGCTGAGTAAAGCTGGTATATGACTTGTCACTGTGCTGTATTGTGGCAAAACTGCTTATCTAAATGTTCGTCTGTAATATTCTATACTGGTCCCAGTAATATTTGTTATTAAAGTGTACTGTAACAACAGACAACATGACATGTTTAAGATATGTTTGAGTGTTGGATAAAGCCAGAGTTAAAATCTTTTACATTTATCATAATTTTTACAGCATACTAGTGTCCAGAATATTTACAAAACATTTATGGTTAGAGCCATTTTTCATTTTATACATAAAAAAAAAATTGTAAAGGTTTTAAAGTAACAATCCCACAAACGTGATAATTGAGAGTTCCCATAATTAACAAGCTGCCGCTGTATGGGGTTGAAATATCCCTTCAATGACTTCTGTCTATTCGAGTTTACAGAACCCAGCAGTGCTCTCATAATCTACAGTAAGTCCAGCATAGAGCGGCTGAGTGAATGTGGTCTGGACTCTGTGGAGGAGGGTCATGGTCTTTGTTTCAGAGACGCTGTAGAAGGACAAAATACCTAAAATGTGATCCAGATACACTCCTATTCTGGAGGACTGAGGACCTGAGACGAGAGTATGGACTTTGTTGTGACTAAATACATATCTTTTTGTGTCACATCCCAACGACCACGATTTGTCATTCTTTCCAAAAGATGGACCATTAAACCCTTTTCTTCTGATATTCTTGTACGCGACTGCTACGCGAACGTCTCCCACTCTCCACTCAACCTCCAAGTAACAACGACCTGTCAGACTCTCTGCACTCAGGACCTGAATAGAATTAGTGAATCTGTCTGGGTGATAGGAATAAGACTGTCGTGGAAACGAACATGTTGCTTTCCTGTTCCCCTCGGATAATAACAGCATTTTGTTTGCTGTGTTTGGATCAAGTGTGAGTTCACGTGAATATCTTAAGAAGTCAGCTCTGTTCTTGGGCTGTGGTTGTGGCAGTTTAACAACCACTTCAGTCTCTATCAGTGAGATGTTTGTCCATGTCTCTCTCAGGACGTCCTGCAGTTTATCTCTGACTTCAAACACAGCTGCTGTCACATCTTTAAAGTATCTCAGAGGACGGATTTTGATGCTGGATGAGTGTGTAGCTTCACTGAGTGCTGGCAGTGAGCGGTAGTCGTGTAGAAACTGGGTTTGATCCTCTGTGTGTGAAAGCCTCTTCAGCTCAGCGTCTTTCCTCTTCAGCTCAGCGATCTCCTGCTCCAGCTTCTCCTGAAGATCTCTGACTCGACTCAATTCAGTTTCCTGCTTTGCTCTGAGCTGCTGCTTCACATCAGAGCTTGTTTTCTGGATGAGACGGATCAGCTCGGTGAAGGTCTTCTCACTGTGCTCCACTGCTTTATCAGCAGAGCCATTGATTGCCTCCACCTCCTGTTGGAGAACCTTCACATCTTTTTCTCTGTCCTGGAATCTCTGCTGGATGTTTTGTCGACTGCCCTCCAGCTCTCTCTGCCTCTCAGTCCGTTCTGCTTCCGCTGAGACTGTGTCGTGGCCTTTGTGTTCGTCCATTGAACACAGATAACAGATAAACTGCTGATCAGTGCGGCAGAAAATCTTCATCACCTCATTATGACGAGAGCAGAGGTTCTCCTGGAGCTTCTTGGAGGGCTCCACCAGCTTGTGTTTCTTTAAAGGAGCCGCGTCATAGTGAGGCTGGAGGTGTTTCTCACAGTAAGAGGCCAGACACACCAGACAGGACTTGAGGGATTTCTGTTTTCTCCCAGTGCAGACATCACAGGCCACATCTTCAGGTCCAGCATAGCAGAGATCAGCAGGAGCAGTTTGGAGTCCGGTCTTCTTCAGTTCCTCCACTAAATCTGCTAACATGGTGTTTTTCACCAACTCAGGCCTCGGAGCAAAGACCTTCCTACACTGAGGGCAGCTGTAGATTTTCCTCTCATCCTCTGTATCCCAGTGAGTTTTAATACAGTCCATACAGTAGTTATGTCCACAGTTTAGAGCCACCGGATCTTTAAGTGGATCCAGACAGATTGAACAAGAGAATGTTTCCCGGTCCAGCTGAACTCCTTGCTGAGCCATTTTACATCCAAGTAGTTTTTAATTTCTCAGAGCAAAAACAGTCTCTGTGCCTCGAATGAAAACAAATCTCCTCTCCTTCAGTTTCTGCCAACTGACTGCAGTGAATGAGTTTCATCAGTTTATGAACATGACTCAATGTTGTTCACGCCCATCCTCATACCTGTGCGTGTGTGGAGCGGAGGGAACAGATCCACGGCTTGATAGAGTGCATCTACAAGGAAGAAGGAACTTGTTTTCCGGCTTTACTGCATTCCATTAAGATTTGTTTTGTTTTTCATGAGAGACATGAGTGTTATCTGATGTCTACAACATTCAGTAGCAAGGTTTTAGTAAACTTGATGGAGTACTAACAAAGGCTAAAACAGAGTTGTGTAAAGCTAGTAAAGTGTGTGGCCACTGTGCTGTATTGTGGCAAAACTGCTTATCTAAATGTTCGTCTGTAATATTCTATACTGGTCCCAGTAATATTTGTTATTAAAGTGTACTGAAACAGCAGACCACATGACATGCTTAAGCTGTGTTTGAGTGTTGGATAAAGCCAGAGTTAAAATCTTTTACATTTATCATAATTTTTACAGCATACTAGTGTCCAGAATATTTACAAAACATTTATGGTTAGAGCCATTTTTCATTTTATACATAAAAAAAAAATTGTAAAGGTTTTAAAGTAACAATCCCACAAACGTGATAATTGAGAGTTCCCATAATTAACAAGCTGCCGCTGTATGGGGTTGAAATATCCCTTCAATGACTTCTGTCTATTCGAGTTTACAGAACCCAGCAGTGCTCTCATAATCTACAGTAAGTCCAGCATAGAGCGGCTGAGTGAATGTGGTCTGGACTCTGTGGAGGAGGGTCATGGTCTTTGTTTCAGAGACGCTGTAGAAGGACAAAATACCTAAAATGTGATCCAGATACACTCCTATTCTGGAGGACTGAGGACCTGAGACGAGAGTATGGACTTTGTTGTGACTAAATACATATCTTTTTGTGTCACATCCCAACGACCACGATTTGTCATTCTTTCCAAAAGATGGACCATTAAACCCTTTTCTTCTGATATTCTTGTACGCGACTGCTACGCGAACGTCTCCCACTCTCCACTCAACCTCCAAGTAACAACGACCTGTCAGACTCTCTGCACTCAGGACCTGAATAGAATTAGTGAATCTGTCTGGGTGATAGGAATAAGACTGTCGTGGAAACGAACATGTTGCTTTCCTGTTCCCCTCGGATAATAACAGCATTTTGTTTGCTGTGTTTGGATCAAGTGTGAGTTCACGTGAATATCTTAAGAAGTCAGCTCTGTTCTTGGGCTGTGGTTGTGGCAGTTTAACAACCACTTCAGTCTCTATCAGTGAGATGTTTGTCCATGTCTCTCTCAGGACGTCCTGCAGTTTATCTCTGACTTCAAACACAGCTGCTGTCACATCTTTAAAGTATCTCAGAGGACGGATTTTGATGCTGGATGAGTGTGTAGCTTCACTGAGTGCTGGCAGTGAGCGGTAGTCGTGTAGAAACTGGGTTTGATCCTCTGTGTGTGAAAGCCTCTTCAGCTCAGCGTCTTTCCTCTTCAGCTCAGCGATCTCCTGCTCCAGCTTCTCCTGAAGATCTCTGACTCGACTCACTTCAGTTTCCTGTTGGGATCTGAGCTGCTGCTTCACATCAGAGCTTGTTTTCTGGATGAGACGGATCAGGTGGGAGAAGGTCTTCTCACTGTGCTCCACTGCTTTATCAGCAGAGCCATTGATAGCCTCCACCTCCTGTTGAAGAACCTTTACATCTTCCTCTCTGTCCAGAATTATATGCTGGATGTTTTGTTGACTCACGTCAAGCTCTCTCTGCCTCTCAGTTCTTTCTACTGAGTCGTGGCCTTTATGGTCATCCATTAAACAAAGGTAACAGATAGACTGTTGATCCATATGGCAGAAAATCTTCTTTACCTCATTATGACAAGAGCAGAGGTTGTCCTGAATGTTCTTGGCCACATCTTCAGGTCCAGCATAGCAGTGATCAGCAGGAGCAGCTTGGAGTCCAGTCTTCTTCAGTTCCTCCACTAAATCTGCTAACATGGTGTTTTTCACCAACACAGGCCTCGGAGCAAAGTCCTTCCTACACTGAGGGCAGCTGTAGATGTGTTTCTCCTCCTCTGTATCCCAGTGGGTTTTAATACAGTCCATACAGTAGTTGTGTCCACAGTTTAGAGCCACCGGATCATTTAGTGGATCCAGACAGATTGAACAAGAGAATGTTTCCCGGTCCAGCTGAACTCCTTGCTGCGCCATTTTACATCCAACTGTCAAGTAGTTTTTAATTTCTCCGAGCAAATACAATCTCTGTGCCTCGAATGAAAACAAATCTCCTCTCCCTCAGTTTCTGCCAACTGACTGCAGAGAATGAGGATCATCAGTTTATGAACATGACTCAATGTTGTTCACGCCCATCCTCACACCTGTAGGAGTAGTGGAGAGGAGGGAACAGATCCACGGCTTGATAGAGTGCAGCTACAAGGAAGAAGAAACAGGTTTTCCGGCTTTACTGCATTCCATTAAGATTTGTTTTTCATGAGAGACGGGGTGTGTTAACTGACGTCTACAATATGCAGTAGGAATGTTTCCAGTGCTAACAAGGAAACATTCAAGGAAGTTGAAGCAGTGCTAACAAAGACTAAACAAGATTTCTGTAAAGCTAGTATATGACTGGACCGTGTGTGGCCACAGTGCTATTATTCTGGCAAAACTGCTTGTCTAAATGTTATCTAATATTCTGTAATCTTCTCGGTAATGTTAGAAAATATATTTCTAATTTTAATGATATTATAACCCCCCTCATTAATTTGCATGTACCCATTGTATAATCATTTAAACAATTTATATATTCTTCACATTTGACTGTAATAAATGTTTCACTTCAGTCTCGGTTTGGAAGGGAGGTAAAACTAACGCTGATTTTCCCATAAGATAGCTACATTCCTGAAGCCAAAGGTAAATGCTAAGAACAAAGGCCTTTTTGGCCAAAGCAAGCTACAGACACTTTCTCAAGGCCTGTTAGAGAAAAGCCTCCTTAATTCTGGTTTCGGCAAGGAGGAAGGGAGGAAGGATGAGTTTGCAACAAAAAGCCCCTTGCAGCTGAGCAAAACATCTTATTCTCAAAGACATAGGCATAGTTCATTTTTTTTCCCATAGTGCAGGAGATGACGTCAGCCAGAAGAGGAAGAACTATGAAACACATGTCAACATTTTAGCCAATCGTCAGTCTTGTTAAGTTTTGTATTTAGATCTTGCTGTTGAGAAGATCTTCACTTTCTGTACTTTTTCTGCTGCTCTCTTTGCTTTTTTGACTTGTTGCATACTGTATCCTGTGAATTAATTTAATTAAACAACAAGTATAAGACAGTCTCTGTGCCTCGAATGAAAACAAATCTCCTCTCCCTCAGTTTCTGCCAACTGACTGCAGTGAATGAGGTTTGTCGGTGTATGCACAGCACTCAATGTTGTCTACGCCCAACCTCATACCTGTACATGTGTGGAGGGGAGGGAACAGATCCACGGCTTGATAGAGTGCAGCTACAAGGAAGGAGGAACAGGTTTTCAGGTGTTACTGCATTCCATAAAGATTTGTTTTTCATGAGACGGGGTGTTTTAACTGATGTCTACAATATGCAGAAGGAATGTTTCATTTAAGTTAATGCAGTGCTAACAAAGACTAAACAAGAGCTGAGTAAAGCTAGTATATGAGTGGACCATGTGTGGCCACAGTGCTGTATTCTGGCAAAACTGCTAGACTAAATGTTATCTAATTTTCTGTACTGGTCCCGGTAATCATTGTTATTAAAGTGCACTGAAACAACAGACCACATGACATGTTTGAATTGTGTTTGAGTGTTGGATAAGACCAGAGTTAGAATCTTTTATTTTTATTACAGTTTTTTTTCTAGTTATGAGAAACACTAACTGCATGTAGATGGTGCAGCTTTGACACTGATGAAGTCAAGTTAGGTGAAGTTACTTTATTAGTAAATGGTTACATTGAAATTTGTCTTTCCGCATCTCCCCTCTCAAGTTACCACACTTTGGAGGGGGTCAGAGCGCAGGGTCAGCCATAGTACAGTGCCCCTGGAGCCGTTTGGGGTTAAGTGTCTTGCTGAAAGACACAAGGGTAGAGATGGAGGGCACCGTAGACATAATACTAGCCACTACTAGTATTACAACTAACACCCTCCTGTCCGGTGCCGGGGATCGAACCAGAGACCTCATGGTTACTGGGAGGAACCAGAGACCTCATGGTTACTGGGAGGAGGAACCAGAGACCTCATGGTTACTGGGAGGAGGAACCAGAGACCTCATGGTTAGTGGGAGGAACCAGAGACCTCATGGTTACTGGGAGGAGGAACCAGCGGCCTCATGATTTCTGGGAGGAGGAACCAGAGACCTCATGGTTACTGGGAGGAGGAACCAGCGACCTCATGGTTACTGGGAAGAGGAACCAGAGACCTCATGGTTACTGGGAGGAGGAACCAGCGACCTCATGGTTACTGGTCGGCCACCTTTCCTCCAGGCCATCCTACCACCCCAACCCGGGGTCATTGGGTGTTTTTGGTCCTAGATCATCAGACACGCTCAACTAGGCGACCAGTCCCTCTTGATCCACAACCACCTCAACCCCTATCTCTGCAGATTCACTAAGTTCCATGGTAACTTTCCTCTCCTGCAACTGTCTAATACTGAGGAGTCTGAGTGCTCTGTGTAGGGACTGGCCAGCACACCTTGATAGGCTCACAACGGCCCCTTCACCCATCCACCCATTTAAGATTTTTTGGATTGGATGTTGTTGGTGGGATCTTGGATGTGGTAAACTGCAGATGAATTGCCCTTCTTGGGATCATTAAAGTTGTCCCATCTAATCTAATCTAATCTAATCTAATTTTGTCTACAGGTTTCCACTAGCTCTAGGTATTTGGCCTTCTTGCGTACTTGGGCCTCATCTATTCGGTCCTTCCAGGGAACGGTAGGCTCCAACCGCACAACTTTCGTAGAGATATCAGATGTAAACACCATTTCGGGCCTGGGTGTCATCCTTACAATATGCTCTGGAAACCTAAGGCTGCCTCTCTTGGTCCACTTTCAGGTGCAAACTGTATCTAGCAGCCCAGGTGGGACCTTTCAGTCTCTTGCTAGGTTTTCTCCGCTGCTCTGACAAATGTGATGTTGTGCCTTGCTGTGAACTGATGTTTGATTTTCTGGATTTCGGTGCAGAGAGGGTCTTTTCTTTTTTTTACCTTTATTTATCCAGGAAAGGCTCATTGAGACAAAAACAATCTTGTTTCAAGGGAGTCCTGGAAAGCTACTGCCTTCAGCACTTGGGTATGGTGCCCACTGTGCCTGGCAAGAGGTCCCCTGGAATACGTCCTGAACTGCTGCCCTAAAGCCCTGGACAGGTGCTTGCCTTGCCTTGCCTTGCCTTGCCTTGCCTTGCCTTGCCTTGCCTTGCCTTGCCTTGCCGTACAGAATATTAAACGAACATTAAGATCAGCAGTTTTGCCACAATATAGCAAAGTGAATACACAGAGTCCAGTCATATACTAGCTTTACAGAAATCTCATTTAGTCTTTGTTTGACCCTGGTTACATTAGCACTCCATCAACTTTGCTGAAACATTCCTACTGCATGTTGTAGACGTCAGACAACAGATAACACACCCCGTCTCTCATGAAAAACAAATCTTAATGGAATGCAGTAAAGCCGGAAAACCTGTTCATTCTTCCTTGTAACTGCACTCTATCAAGCTACATATCTGTTCCTTCTTCCTTGTAAGTGCACTCTATCAAGCTACATATCTGTTCCTTCTTCCTTGTAGCTGCACTCTATCAAGTCGTGGATCTCTTCCTTCTTCCTTGTAGCTGCACTCTATCAAGCCGTGGATCTGTTCCCTCCCCTCCACACTCCTACAGGTATGAGGATGGGCGTAAACAACATTGAGTCATGTTCATAAACTGATGATCCTCATTCACTGCAGTCAGTTGGCAGAAACTGAGGGAGAGGAGATTTGTTTTCATTCGAGGCACAGAGACTGTTTTTGCTCGGAGGAAATTAAAAACTATTTGACACTTGAAGGTGAAATGGCACAACAAGGAGTTCAGCTGGGCCGGGAAACATTCTCTTGTTCAATCTGTCTGGATCCACTAAATGATCCGGTGGCTCTTAACTGTGGACACAACTACTGTATGGACTGTATCAAAACCCACTGGGATGGAGAGGATGAGAAGAAAATCTACACCTGCCCTCAGTGTAGGAAGGTCTTTGTACCAAGGCCTGAGTTGGTGAAAAACACCATGTTAGCAGATTTAGTGGAGGAACTGAAGAACACTGGACTCCAAGCTGCTCCTGCTGATCACTGCTATGCTGGACCTGGAGATGTGGCCTGTGACGTCTGCACTGGGAGAAAACTGAAAGCCCTCAAGTCCTGTCTGGTGTGTCTGGCCTCTTACTGTGAGAAACACCTCCAGCCTCATTATGAATTACCTGTATTCAAGAAACACAAGCTGGTGGAGCCCTCCAGGAGAACCTCTGCTCTAGTCACAATGAGGTAATGAAGATTTTCTGCCGTACTGATCAGCAGTCTATCTGTTATCTCTGCTCTGTGGACGAACACAAAGGCCACGATACAGTGTCAGCTGCAGCAGAACGGACTGAGAGGCAGAGAGAGCTCGACGTCAGTCGACTAAACATCCAGCAGAGAATCACAGACGTAGAGAAAGATGTGAAGGTTCTTCAACAGGAGGTGAAAGCTAGCAATGGCTCTGCTGATAAAGCAGTGGAGCACAGTGAGAATACCTTCTCCCACCTGATCCGTGTCATCCAGAAAACCAGCTCTGATGTGAAGCAGCATCTCAGAGCAAAGCAGGAAACTGAAGTGAGTCGAGTCAGAGATCTTCAGGAGAAGCTGGAGCAGGAGATCGCTGAGCTGAAGAGGAAAGACGCTGAGCTGAAGACGCTGTCACTCACAGAGGATCACAACCAGTTTCTACATGACTACCGCTCACTGCCAGCACTCAGTGAATCTACACACTCATCCAGCATCAACATCCGTCCTCTGAGATACTTTGAGGACGTGACAGCGGCTTTGTCAGAAATTAGAGATAAACTACAGGACGTCCTGAGAGAGACATGGACAAACATCTCACTGGTAGAGATGGAAGTGGTTGTTCCACTGGCACAACTACCAGAGCCCAAGACCAGAACTGACTTCTTAAAATTTGCACGTGACATCACACTGGATCCAAACACAGCACACAACAATCTGTTATTATCTGATGGGAACAGGAAAGTTAGATACATGGATGAAGCAAAGTCTTATTCTAGACACACAGACAGATTCACTAAACGTCCTCAGGTCCTGAGTACAGAGAGTCTGACAGGTCGTTGGTACTGGGAGGTGGAGAGGAGCGGGTGTGTAGAAGTAGCAGTCGCATACAAGAATATCAGAACAGGGAAGAAAAGTGGATTTGGAACCAATGACAAATCTTGGGCGTTGAGATGTGACACAAACGGTTATACCTTTTGGCACAACAAAGTCCAAACACCCGTCTCAGGTCCTCAGCCCTCCAGAATAGGAGTGTACCTGGATCACAGTGCAGGTGTTCTGTCCTTCTACAGCGTCTCTGGAACCATGACTCTCCTCCACAGAGTCCAGACCACATTCACTCAGCCGCTCTATGCTGGAGTTCACCTGTGTCATAGAGCCACTGCAGAGTTCTGTAGACTCAAATAGACAGAAGTCCTTTAAGGGCGCACTCACACTAGGCCCAGTCAGGATAGTCTCCACTACACCGCTGGTCTGTACTCACACTGCTCCTAAAGATCCCGGCTAGGAACGATTGCTCCTTGCCAATGAATCCCCAGGTCTCAATATGTGGGTTTGGGACTGTAATCGTAATTACATCCGTATTGTTGAGCAACGTGTCAGAAAAATATATTTCTAAACTTAATGATGTTATAGCCCCCTCATTCATTTGCATTTACCCATTGTATAATCATTTAAACAATTTATATATTCTCCACATTTGTGATTTAATAAATGTTCTCACTTTAGACTTTTTACATGAGACGAGGAGGTAGAAACTAAGCAATAAAACTAACGCTGATTTTCCCATAAGATAGCTACATTCCTGAAGCCAAAAGTATCTGCTAGAACAAATTTCTTTTTCAAATGTCCGTTACATTCATGGACATATTGGGTGGCGGGAAACAGTCTTATATAAATTGATGTCAGGAGCGCTGTCTATTTGAGTGCGTGTGTCGGCTCATTAGCATCTGTTCTGTGCCCAAGCAAACCTCTCCCAACTGTGCCAGGGCCGGAAGTGTAACGTAGTGTACTTTTGGTCAACTCTTCCTCCGTATCTATAAAACAAAAAATCTAAATTATGCCATAATCCGGGATACTGTCTTGGTCATTGTCTTTACTGCTGGTGTATTTTTCTGTGCTTATGCTTTTATTTTTGTTGTTGTTTTGTCCATTTAAAAGACTATGTTTTTCACCGTGCCAAATGCTTCTGCACCTTTTATTTGTGGCTACATGCTACTTGTGTAATGTTGTTCCACATGATATCCACCTGTCATGATACTGAATAGTAGTTGTATCATTATATTTGTCTGAGCTCATGTGTTCTTGTTTTATGCTCATGTAATGTAGTTTTGTGTATGTTTTTTTTTTGTATGGTTCTATAATGTCATCAACCTTTTAGGGAGCGCAGATAAAAATTAAGATTCAAAGATTCAAAGTGTGTATTTTCTTATGCAGAATAAGAAACATGTTCTCAGTCACACAATGAAATGCTTCCTTTGTTTTCCACAGGCTGAATGCCAAGAAGGAAAAATAAAAATATGCAATGTATATATATATATATTTTTTTTTAAATATTTCTAACGTGTGTTTTTAAATCCATTTCTAACCTGTATGGCTTAATATGGCACATGACTTAAAGCTGCAGTGTGTAGAATTTTGGGTTTTATTTCCTAGCAGATTTTGTAGAAAGTAATTATAATATCCATAAGTACATTTAATTTAGTGCATAATAGCTGAAAAAAAAAATTTGAATATTTTTTTTTCCCCTTAGAAAGGGTCTCATATATGTCCATATTTCTGCATATTTTGGACCAAGGCCTAGTGCCGCCATCTTGAAAGTGTCATAGTTGGAATGTCATCAGGTGCATTGTTTAAAATTTAGAATTGTTCTTGTCCTTGAAGGCCACTGTAGCTTCTGTTATTATTCAAAAGGGTTGGGGTTGCATTTGTAGTAAAACAAAGAGGTGTTGACCGTGGCCGAGTGGGCCATTTTGTTTCACTACATTTGATATTACTTGAGAGAGAGGAGACATCTCAACAGCCTTCAAGATAGACACGGAGGGGTAGGAGATCGGTCTAACAGGATACTTTATTCAAAGGTTGACATCAGGTTACAGCTTAGTAGACAACTTCTACTATTCAACACAGGTATTATCTTATACATTACAATAGATCAGATCTTTATCCTACCCTGCCCTATTCTTGGGAAACCGGGTAAAGGGGAAACCCCCACAGCAGCCGTCTCCTCGGGCATACGCGCCGATCTAGTGAAGGCGGTTGGTTTAAATACACTATCTGTCTGTGTGTGTGCGTGTCTGTGTACGTGTGCATGTGTGTGTGTGTCTGTGTGAATGTGTGTGTGTGTGCAAGTGTGTGTGTGTGTGAGTGTGTGTGGGTGTTTGTGAGTGTGTGTGTGAGAGTGTGGTGGGGATGTGTGTGTGTGTGCAAGTGTGTGAGTGTGTGAGTGAGAGTGTGTGTGTATGTGTGTGGGGGTGTGTGTGAGTGTGTGTGTGTATGTGTGTGGGGGTGTGTGTGAGTGTGTGTGTGCATGTTCTTTCTAAATGTCAGATCTGTAGCTATTCGTGGCACGATGTGGCAAGATATTGCAATATGGTGTTCAGTGTCTGTTTACTGCTCTGTTTGCAACTTGCAAGCTGTGATCTTGTGGCCTAAAAGGTCATTCTGGTCTGAGTGCTGACCTGTATGTGTTGTGAGCAGTCAAGCAGTTATGCTTAACCCATTAACCTTACTAACTTCTCTTTAATATAACATAAATATGTTGGAAAACACTACATATCCCTCCTTGCATCGCAAAATGCGGTGCACAAAAGAATTCCAACATTTAACCCTTAAAGCATGAAAAATGCACAACCTTTAAACTCTTTAAAAATCACAAATCAAAAATGATAAACTTTGACAAAATAAAACTACAGTGGCCACTGTTAACTATATAGTATGAAACTTAATAAAACCTATTAGACCCTCTTAAATTCAACAACAATAACAATAATTGAACAGCATATAATGACTTTCACAATTGTCTTTCATCTTCGTTCTTCGGACCATTGTCCAGTCCCGCAAATACCCGCGCACTTGCGAGAAACGACACGAGCATACTTTTAGAATTGCTTAAACAGGCAATTCTTTCTGTGCGGAAAGCACAACGCAACAGCCCCCCCCATTTCAACTATGGGGAGGCTGTGGGGAAGCCCAGCGGTGCACCCAGGCCTTGGTGCATGGCTGGCATTGATGACTGTGCAACTGGATCCGTTGTGAAGGGGAGACGAGAGCGAACCCCTCTCGAATTTCCAGATGACGACATTGACGACTGCATCTCGATTCTCTGTTGTTGGCACTTCTCGTCGACCGGTGTCGAGTTGCTCCTCCAGGGGACAGGTGGCACCCTCCTGCTGACTGTGTAGTTGTCTGGACAGAGCTGGATGGGACGAGTTGGATGGGACGAAAGACCCTCGGTTTCTGGCTGGGATTGGGTTGGGCTGTATCGAGGCGAAAACGACCCCCCTCGGTTTCGGCTGTCAGTTGTCCTGTGACATCACGACTTGGACACGGCAGTGACATCACGCTGATAGCTCGAGTTGAGAGCGTAGCTTAGCATCAGATTTCAGCACGATATTTCCCCAATCGTTCACAGCAGGATTCTGTACCTAGTTCTTTCATCGAGGCCATCACAGAAATAGATATAGACAGAGAAAAGACAGATAGGGAAAGAATCCTACCTGACACAAACTTCTAAATAACCTCTTAGTTATGGGGAGTTTGTGTTTGTCTTACTTAATTCTGTAACCTAGGTTTACTGTATCAATACACATACGTGTAATCTAATCACACTTGATGTCAACTGTGCAGTAATACTTTTTGGAACAGCTATGGATTATGACATTAACAACAACACTACAAGTATGTTTTGTTCTTACTTTATTTAAGAGAGTGTTGATCCTGAACCCTAAATAAATTACTTATAATTTACTTATTAACTTAAATGGATATTAAGTATTTTGATCATTCTCTCTTCTTAAACTTACTTTGTTTGTATAGTGCTTTCTGTATGTGGGCTTCTCATAATATTGTAATTATTACCTTTCTTTAACATTTACTTATATTATGTTTAATTAATGTGCTTTCTTAAACTCTTTAACATGTACTTTTATTATTTTTAATCAATATGCTTCCTTAACCCTCTCCCTCCTTTTTCAAATTCTCATTTGAAACACAAAAGAAGGAGCATATTAAGTTAAAAATTCAGCTAAAAATAAGATTCTCACTTTGTGTGAGCAATTGTATTCAAACAGGAACAAACAAACATGTGGCTTTTTCCCAGCCCTCTTATCAACAAAACCCCAAAACGGTTTATAAATTTAGAATGCTAACCCTTTTTCAAAAAAATCCAATTTCTTGAATCGGTAAATTGTACAGAGCAACCCCTTTAAAAAACAAAAAACTCAAGTATTCTGAAAGTGTGAGAATAAGATTGGTTCAAAATCCTACTAAATCAACAATTATTTCTCAATGTTTTTAACACCTCTTCACTTGGGAATATCTACTCCTTTATTAACTTTGTTATCTTTAAACTTCCTTTCTTGGGAATATTTAAACACTAATCTCTTTCTGAAAAAAACATTAGAGTGATAATCCCTGGTCATGCTTTCTTTCTTTTTGGCTGAGAAAGCAACAACACAATATTTTATTGATTTGAAAACGGTAAACACTAGTTGTATTTTTTATTTGGAAAAAACCCTAACCATGCTTTTCTTTAATGCATAAAAGGGGAAACCTATTAGTTATCAAAATAGTCCTTTAAACTTTTAAATCCTACATCTCTTTTCTTTACAAAATCTTATGTTGTCTTAAAGGCATAACTAGATTAGTTTATGTCCAAAACAGACATATCCATTTGCTTGCACAAATCTAGATTTAGGGGAAACACCATTAATCAGAAAATTTTCACAATTTAAGTACTTGCACTTTTTTAAGTGGACAGTTGATTCCACCCTCCTTTTACAGATGGAATGTCCACTTTTTCAGTTCAGAAGCAAAGGAGCCCATCTCATCGGCTCCTTCAATGTCTCTTTCTTTCCTATAACACAAGGCAGAAGTCAGCAATGTCATTATGGCACATGTTACTTGCCATCCTTGTATTCCTTCCATCCTGTAGTCCCCACACAGGGCATTGAATGTCACTTTTGGCACGGTGTTACTTAGCCACGTGCATACACGCCTCCATCTTTGTAGTTCACTCTGGCATTGGCAGAGCGTTCTCTGCCGGTATGCATTTCTCCTTGGGCTTGTTGGCTTCAGACCATACTGAAACTGGAAACTGCTCTGAGCTGAGCAGAGCAGGCTAAGTGACTCCTTGTATCTCAGTCCATTTGTTTTTATTATATTTTTTTTGTAAATTGTCTTTTCCAGGCAACTCCGTTTTCTTCTCTTTATACTTTTTTTCTTTTTTTCTTGTTATTATATACATTTTTATTTTATTTTCTTTCTGGTCAGAGAAAAGTACTTTAAAACCTGTGACAACCTTCGAATTTTAGTGCCCCAAAACCAATTGCAAGCATAATAATTTCTCTTAGTATAGACTTTAGATAATCTTTAGATAGTCCTTATCACTAGTAAATCTCACTATCCAGAAAGGGGATTTATTTGTTTATCTGAACCCTACAACCAAAATGCTAAACCTTTTAAATCAGTCCACTGTCTCAGTATACAGCTTCTGGAAAAGAAAACAGAAAATATTACACATTTGTCAATGAACCAAGGATTCTCAAACCTTCAAAAATGTTGCTCACAAAAATCTTTAATTTAATCACGATAATATCCAAAAGATTTTATTACTTACCCAACAACCACAGAATTTACTGTTTTTTACTGTACTTTGAGAGCACACTTTTCAGCCTACTTGGATGTAAAACTTAATTAAAATCACTTATTAACTTAATTCTTTTTAGTTAATCTCAACAGGTCTAACCCTTTTCTAAACTTCAACCTAGCTCTTCATTAGACCTTCAAAATCAATGATTCTGTTTTAATTCCTTTTGGAAATAAAATATGGCAAATCACACTTCAATGATTCTTACTAGATTTAAGAGATCATTTTTACTTAAACACCGAACATATTCACAAACAAGACAGACATTTTCATCCTCTTTTAACAACATGAACAACGTACAACTCACGTTACTCACACACGTTTCAAGAGAACTATGTTTCAAATATCCAAATATCAGGTGACAATGCAATTTAACATACAGCTTTCAAATCCCAATTGAGAAACAAATGGTTACATATCAGTGGAAAGAACTTCACTGTCTCTATTTTCCGTATATCACTGAAACTCCTGTAAGGTAATTTTCACAGTTTAAATTATACTTATACTAACTTAGTTCACTTAACACCTGTACTCACACAGTTTAATAAAGCCATATCCTTACTTAGTTTTATCTTTACTAAACACATGTCACCGCTTAATTTTCATTATATCAACCCTCCAGTGTCTTAAGGGCACAGGCAATATAACTTAGATGTTTTATTTTACCATATTTCCAGTGTCTTAAAAACACAGGCAATTTAACTAAGATTATTATATTATATTTTTAGTACAACCCAATTCTTATGTTAAGCCAAATCAACAGAATGTACCATTAGATTTCATTTCCTAATCAATTTATTTACTCTAATGCTCTCTTACAGATTTTAAAATGAAAGTCAGAGCGAACTGTACACTCTCTCTCCCTCAGCTGCAGGCCGCTATAAATAGCCCTGCCTGCACTGTGTGGCACTCCACCAATTTCAGCTTGGCAGGCGAGAGGGGGGGGCGGGGGGGGTTCTTTAACGAGGAGACAACACTGCCAAGGGGCTCGGTCCCCCTACCCAACACGATGAAATCAACACTTTTGACTGCTCTGTCCTTTAATCTGGCAACCATGCCACAGAAATTTTCAGGCTCAACACACAAATCCAGAAGCCACTCTTTTGCTTCAACATATAAGCAACACAACCAACTGTATCATAATACAAAATCAACGCAACAAACAGCATTACATTAGTTTTTCTTGTTATTCCTTTCTCAAATTAAATTATTCTCTTTAATTTTCAACTCTTAATATTTTATTTTTAATCACATTTAAAGCGCAACCCTTCATCTGTCGGTAATCTACGTCCTAGACTCTGTGTAAATGTCTATATGGAGAGAAGACCTCGATCAATTGAAATCTCGATAGACAAGAACCAGATTTATGCTGCTTACTTTTAATACGTTAAAGCTATCCCAGACTCTAACTGGAAGTTCTCTGACGCAGTAACACTGTCTTTTTAGAACAGCATACGTCTCTCTCCCGAATTATTGAATTTATTTATTTTTAAAGACATTACGGGTGTAATAATGTCTTTCTTGACGTAATGTCCACCGTGGAAAAACGGATCTCTCTGTACCAGTCAGAGGTTCGTGTGCTCATGGACGGGCCCCAACTTCATCAACAGGTATCTCAGTACTCTTATTTTTTTTCTCTTCCTCAACGGGAAAGCTCATCACGCTGCAGCGATATTCATTACAAAATGGAATGTCAAAACACGGAACAAAACAGCAAGAGTGGCCTAACCAACCAAAATAACACAACCATTTCTTTTTCAACAAACCAAGTTTCTTAACAATCCACAGAAAAGCCAAGATTCAGTTATAACGACTAGCAGATATTTTATACTGACAGTCTATGATTCTGCTTTTTTTTTTTATACAAAGCACGCAAGTTTAACAGACTTCAAAGAAAAAACCACAGACAGGTTGACATTGATTATGGGCAAAATATACATTACCCATTCCGCCGTTTGTCTGTCTGCTGCAACTTGTGAAGTCTTCCGTTACGACAACGCCATTTATGTAGTAAAACAAAGAGGTGTTGACCGTGGCCGAGTGGGCCATTTTGTTTCACTACATTTGATATTACTTGAGAGAGAGGAGACATCTCAACAGCCTTCAAGATAGACACGGAGGAGTGGGAGGTCGGTCTAACAGGATACTTTATTCAAAGGTTGACATCAGGTTACAGCTTAGTAGACAACTTCTACTATTCAACACAGGTATTATCTTATACGTTACAATAGATCAGATCTTTATCCTACCCTGCCCTATTCTTGGGAAACCGGGTAAAGGGGAAACCCCCACAGCAGCCGTCTCCTCGGGCATACGCGCCGATTCTAGTGAAGGAGGTTGGTTTAAATACACTATCTGTCTGTGTGTGTGCGTGTCTGTGTACGTGTGCATGTGTGTGTGTGTCTGTGTGAATGTGTGTGTGTGTGCAAGTGTGTGTGTGTGTGAGTGTGTGTGGGTGTTTGTGAGTGTGTGTGTGAGAGTGTGGTGGGGATGTGTGTGTGTGTGCAAGTGTGTGTGTGTGTGAGTGTGTGAGTGAGAGTGTGTGTGTATGTGTGTGGGGGTGTGTGTGAGTGTGTGTGTGTATGTGTGTGGGGGTGTGTGTGAGTGTGTGTGTGCATGTTCTTTCTAAATGTCAGATCTGTAGCTATTCGTGGCACGATGTGGCAAGATATTGCAATATGGTGTTCAGTGTCTGTTTACTGCTCTGTTTGCAACTTGCAAGCTGTGATCTTGTGGCCTAAAAGGTCATTCTGGTCTGAGTGCTGACCTGTATGTGTTGTGAGCAGTCAAGCAGTTATGCTTAACCCATTAACCTTACTAACTTCTCTTTAATATAACATAAATATGTTGGAAAACACTACACATTCTAAAACTTTCTAGAACTTTCTTGATGATGTCATATTACACACTGCACCTTTAAGAATTCTCAATAAGAAAATAAAAAAAAGGTGTGAGTTTGACATCTTCTGATCTGTGTAAATGTTTGAGTGTCTTTAGGGTGGTGTTACTTCCTGTGTCTGTGTATCCATGGAGACCATCACTGCTCCTGATGACTGTAGTTTAGCTGAACTGACTTTTCTCTGCATGAACATGGAACCTGGTCTGTGCTCTAAATGACTGTTGAAGATCTGTATGAATGTATTTGTATGTTGTCGTTTCTCATCCACTGGAAGGTTCTTAGGGTCCCAAGTTCAGATTGTTTGGCGGTGGGGGGGGTGATATGGCAGTTTTTTTCTTCTTTCTTATATAAAGTACTTTGTTTTACTTTGTTGTGTGTGAAAACTGCTGTATAAATAAAGTTTGATTTGATTTGATAACAGAGAAAGCACCAGACCTTCCTTTATTCTCCATATCTGGTTCTCAGCACTTTGCAGATTTTTGAGGAAATCTATAATCACATTGACATTAATTTGTTCTGCAGACCAAATGTTTGTTGTTCTAATCGAGGGACAGAAGAGGAACTCTGAGGTTTTATAAAAGTCAAGGCAAGTTTATTTCTATAGCACAATTCAGACACAAGGCCATTCAAGGTGCTTTACAGGGGCATATATCATGTGTGCACGGATGATGTTAAAGTTAGTCTCTTCAGAGCCCACTGTACCCCATTTTACACAGCTCACCTCTGGTGTAAATATAGAACAGCAAAACTGGAAAAGTTACAGGTAGCGTATAACGATGCGTTTAGGATCCTCCTTAAGCTTCCTAGATGGACTAGTGCTAGCTCTTTGTTTGTGACAAGTAATGTCCCCACCTTTCATGCTGTGTTGAGAGGAATTTAACACGTTTATGTGTCGACTTTTAGAGTCAAAAAACAAACTAATAATGTCACTGACTGACACTAAACAGAGTGATACAAGGTTCTCCTCTGGGCTGTGGAAACATTGGAATCGATGCCTATATGTATTTTAATTTGTGTTGTCATGTATTTGTATTGTCTTTTTATATGGAACTTTGAGTCCGGAATAAAGTATTTGTTCATTCATGACATACATCAAGATTAAAATACATCAAGTATAGAATAGACATTAGAAAAGCGAATGAAACATGTGAAACAGGACTTGAACCTATTTCCGTTGGACTCTAACCCACTGTGTAAACCAAACAGGACTTTAACCCATTAGAAGTGTAATTATCATGATGATAATCCATGAGGAGATGATTCTGAACTTTCTGTGACAGAGATGAGATTCTGCTCAAACAAACCGATTGTGTGGATGAAGTTAAAGACCTACTTAACCAGTGGAAATATGAAGGTGTATTGAACTCTGAGATCCTATGTAGTATAAATGTGCAAACATTTTAGAAATCGGTTCATCCTAGCCTGGGAAAAGGCAGAAAGAGTGTTTTATGGTCTCACTGTCTAACCCTACATTTATGTGTGACATCACACATGGTAAAATGTAGGGTTAGCATTAACAGGACAGCTGGGCCAAGGGAAGACTGAGGGAAGACTGAGGGAAGAAAAACCTCATTCATTATATTAGATTTTATAATGATAGAAAGCCGGTTCCGTATGGGTGAAGTATTCCTTTAATCTGTACATGAAATCATTGACCAAGAGCTATTGAACATAATCTACCGATACCGATTGATTGTGTGAACAGATAGATGAATAGGAAAATAGGATTCAAATGTAATGACAATAACAGGCCATGGAAGTGGAAACTAAAGGACAGTTTGAGTAAACAAAGAGTTAATTCACAGAGCTGCTCCTTGTCCTGGAATGAGTCTCAGCTTGATAACCGCTCCCTCTGCTCGCTGCTCTAAAACAACAGCCCGCTCCACTCTGTCCACACACGTCCTTTTTTACCCGCCCCTTTAGATCTACAGCTCTAAAGATGGGTGTGACCGTCATAGAGTGAGCTGACAGGCCCCATTCTCTGGCACACACACATGTTGTTCAGATCAGAGCAGCAAACTCCATCTCAAGAAAAAAAAAACTAGTTGCAGTTCTGAGGAAGTGAAACTCAAAACAGTCGCTGACACAGAGAGGAGAAATGGCGCAGAAAGGACCTCAGCTGGACAAGAAGAAGACTGGACTCCAAGCTGCTGCTGCTGATATCTGCAGTACTGACGGTTCGTACATCTCTTTAAGAGTAAAATTCAACTACTTTTCTAGAGAGAGAGAGAGAGAGAGAGAGAGAGAGAAAGGACAACCCGTAGAGATATAGACTAATGCTGTGTCCTATTTCTTACCCCTCAACCTCTTTTTTTATTATTTTTTATGAAATCCAACCATGTCCTCCTCAAAGTAAGCAATTAATTAGCTCGTTCACACACACACACACACACACACACACACACACACACACACACACACACACACACACACACACACACACACACACACACACACACACACACGCACGCACACACACAGATATCCGTCCTGCTGAGAGAAAGTGTTGGAACTGTCTTAACTAATTTCCGAGGCTTATGTAAGGTCAAAGAAGCGTGTGTGTGTGTGTGTGTGTGTGTGTGTGTGTGTGTGTCTGAGTTTGTGTGTGTGTGTGTGTGTGTGTGTCTGAGTGTGTGAGACGTGCCCAGATTGATTTAGCTTTCTTTCTAAATGCTTGATAAGTTAAAGTTGATCAAAAACTCCAAAGATTTAAATGTACAGTAGGCTATATGAGGGGAAGATATGCTTATCGTTTTTATACGTTGCCCGAAAAAAACTTAATTATTGTATTTGTCAAAATATAAAATATTTGTTAAAAATAAATTAATTACACATGATTATTCACAATGAGTTTGATTTCTAAGGCCCATAGAGTCTCAGTCCTCTTCACAGCAGACCCAGGTTAGAATCCAGCCCGGGTCGTTCTCTGCATGTCATTCCCCTCTCTGTCTGTCTGTCTGTCTGTCTGTCTGTCTGTCGGTCTGTCTGTCCTCTTCACAGCAGACCCGGGTTAGAATCCAGCCCGGGTCGTTCTCTGCATGTCATTCCCCTCTCTGACACATTTCAACTCTTTCTCTAAAAATCTGTCTTAATAAAGAAAAAATGCCCAAAAATTATCTTAAAATAAAAAATGTGCTTTCTATAATATGGCCAAGTTAGCATGCAGAGATTGAAGGAAGGTTTGTTTGAACTACACAGAACTTTATTGACTATCCCTCAGTCAGTCTGGTCAATATGAAGAACGTCCAGCATCATCCAGTAATCTGTTCACATTTCAAACCTTGAAATCACAAGATTTAAAAAGAAGCCTTTCTCCAATCTTTCCAGACTCTGTAGGAACCATGTTCGCTGGAGCTGGAGATGTGGCCTGTGACGTTGATGTTCCACCAGCACGACAACCAGAGCCCAAGACCAGAGATGACTTCCTAAGATATTCACGTGACATCACACTTGATCCAAACACAGCACACCAAATGCTGTTATTATCCGAGGGGAACAGGAAAGCAACATGCATGGATAAACCACAGCCTTATTCTAGTCACCCAGACAGATTCACTGATTCTTTTCAGGTCCTGAGTGCAGAGAGTCTGACAGGTTGTTGTTACTGGGAGGTGGAGTGGGGAGGGAAAGGAGTTTCTGTAGCAGTCGCATACAAGAAGGTCAGCAGCACAGGGGAGGAAAGTATACTTGGAATCAATGACAAATATTTGGCGTTGAAATGGGGCCTAATCGGTTATTCCTTTTGCAACAACAATGACGAAACTCCCGTCTCAGGTCCTCAGTCCTCCAGAATAGGAGTGTACCTGGATCACAGTGCAGGTGTTCTGTCCTTCTACAGCGTCTCTGGAACCATGACTCTCCTCCACAGAGTCCAGACCAAATTCACTCAGCCGCTCTATGCTGGATTTGACCTGTCTTATCCTGGAAACACTGCTGAGTTCTGTAAACTCAAATAGACAGAAGTCCTTTAAGGGCGCACTCACACTAGGCCCAGTGGCGATAGTCTCCACTCCACTGCTGGTCTCAGTCACACAATGAAATGCTTCCTTTGTTTTCCACAGGCTGAATGCCAAGAAGGAAAAATAAAAATATGCAATATACTTTGAATAAAAATAAAAATTCTAACCTGTGTGTTTTTAAATATATTTCTAACCTGTATGACTTAAAGCTGCAGTGTGTAGAATTTTGGGTTTTATTTCCTAGCAGATTTCGTAGAAAATAATTATAATATCCATAAATACGTTTAATTTAGTGCATAATAGCTTAAAAAAAATGTAGAATAATTTTTTTTCCCTCAGAAAGGGTCTCATATATGTCCGTATTTCTCCATACCTTGGACCAAGGCCTAGTCGCCGCCATGTTGGAAGCGTCATGGTTGGAATGTGTCAAGTAATCTGAATCCCTGACTGCTCCTTACTACCTGGAACATAGCCATACTAATGCTTTGTTACCAGTGGCCTCTTAAAGGCCCAGAATAGGCCTCTAAGCCTACACCAACAAGAAAGGTACTATATAATAATGCTATGTAAACACAGAGATTATAACCATATGTAACCGCATGCAAGCTAAAGCGATGCAGTACAAATTTAATGAATGATGTTGTTACCATGAAACGGTTGATTGATGTATTAATGAATAATATGATTTAGAGATACAATGATGTGTCCTTATGTTAAAAGTATAGTCAGACAAAGTGCTGTCAAGAGTTGGAGTGATACAGGACGTGGCACAGGAAGCTGGCAGCATCCTGTGTAAGCAGGAGTCAAGATAAGAATCGAAGTGGAAAGTTAGGGGTTTTTGCCATAAAAAGAGGAAGTAACCAAATATTGTATCTCAGCAAAAGCAGGCGGGGAGAGAGAGAGGGGAAGGGGTAAACTAGCATACAATTGTGAGAGATATAAAGCAAGGTTTTGCAGAGAAAGAATCAGTTAAGCCTTGTCGGACCTCGCGGACGGACGCGAGCAGACCTATCGACCACCCCGGAAAGCAAGCTACGGACCAAAAAAAGGACTTAGTCTCTGAAAAGAACTTAAGTCTCTGGACGAGATAGAGAAACAGAGCAGCAAAGACATCGCAAGACTTAGAGAACTCAACACCCTTCATCAGCTGAATCACAGAGGACCGACCAGAAGAGCGCTTAACCACTTCCAACCAGCTGAAAAGGACAATTCGAGAGACTCTTTCTTTCAACGCTCACACTGTGGACTGTGTGAATCAAGACCGGACGGCTGGAAGGTTTGGAAGGCTGAGTCTGACAGAACTCCCCTCTCCTCTCCTCTCCTCTCCTCTCCTCTCCTCTCCTCTCCTCTCCTCTCCTCTCCTCTCCTCTCCTCTCCTCTCCTCTCCTCTCCTCTCCTCTCCTCTCCTCTCCTCTCCTCTCCTCTCCTCTCAGGAGAACTTTCTGAGACTTTGTACAAAGTTTGGGAGGATCTCCGTACAGTTCCCTGACACCGGTGAAGGAGAAGCTGCTAGGCCTGGTGACTTTCCCTCTGCCTCTCCACTTCAAAACGGACACCATTATTCCCCGCTTCAGCTCTGTGCATTGAAGGTTAGAT
>CM049403.1:33190000-33197500 GCA_026929865.2 Hyperoplus lanceolatus | reverse complement strand
TACCAAATATGCATGCTGGATCTTATGTCAAAAAAGGGGGGGGGGGTAGTCAAAAGAGGGGTACAAGATAGATCATCATAGGCCTATACACTGTTTTTTTTTCAAATACAATTTTCTTTTCAATGTTTCCATATATACTGTTACAAGCTGTATATTCCCTGTTAGCGGTGCTGGGTATTGTGATCAGACAAGCAGTGATAAGAACACAACCAGACTCCTTAAGTTAAAGTTGGGGTATATGAAATAGCAGTTGGGATAGAGATTCGAATCCAAATAAATATCTCAACCGCTCCACTTGTTCTCTTTGGTCCCCTCCCCTATGGTCCCTCCCTGACACGCTCTACACACCAACAAAGTCGTGCCAAAGTGAATGGACAGTCCCAACAGCCAATAAAAACAGAGAATCTCGTATTTTTTTTTTTTTTTTTTTTTTTTTTAAGAATCGGAGCCTCGCTTTGATTGGTCAAAGTGTACAGCTCATGTTCACTTTGACCAATCAGAAATCACACACCCCAGCTTTAGGTTAAGAATCGCAATCATTCGAACCTGATGGCTGCAAATAAAACTTTGCAGGACTGCTTGTGTGCGAGTTGTAGTAGTATTTGTACTATTTGTATAACAGTAACAACAGTTAAAAGTTGCTATTTTGATATAACAGTCGTGGGGTTGTAGCAGTGAGTATAAAAAGGTAACAGTTGGATTTATTGTATTAGTTTTTTGATTGACAAACGGCACCTTGTAGCTGAAATCAAAATTTTCCAAAAAAAAACAAAAAAAAAAAATACGTTTTTCTTCTGAGAATTTAACCATTTAAGTTTCCTGGAGTTTTTTTTGAGATTTTCGAAAAAGTGAAAACTCAAAAAAAAAACAAAAAAAAAATCTAAAGTCAACAGATAATTTGGTTTGTCCAACTAAAAAAAACTGTGATTCTTTCCACTGGCACCTGTCCTTCGCAACTACGATTTCGAAAACCCTGCCCCCTCCCCCCAGTAACTATGGGGGTATAATATGCACCTGAGGGAAACCATTCACCCTTCCATCACAAATCTATCGCGGACAGAAAAGGGGAATATTGCATGTTGTGTACGTTTTGAAGCAAACAGGAAGTTGTCCTGAAAGAGTAAAAAGAAAAAAAAAAAAAAAAAAAAAAAAAAACACAAGAAATTGATTTAAAACCTTATATTTTGTCCCTGTCGAGCTTCCGTATCGCCTGTTAAAAATGTTTTATTTTGGCATTTATTTTACCATGTTTAAAAATTGCCATTGATTTGAAGAAATCCTAACCAACACAACACTGAAGATCTATACACGACACTTGTTTCAACAGAGCAATAGAAAAACGCTTAAAAATTTCAAATGAGTTAACTCCAATTATACGGTCAAACATGTGCAAAATATATGAAAAATGTAGTGTGAGTGAGAAAGATGCCCTGCGTTCCAAAATCACATACTTTTTCTTTTTACTACACTACATACTAAAGTACAGAAGAGTTTTAGTCTTTTTACTACACTACATACTAAAGTACAGAAGAGTTTTAGTCTTTTTACTACACTACATACTAAAGTACAGAAGAGTTTTAGGGCCACAGACAGGAGAGAAAAAAAAATCAGATAAGGAAGATTTTTTTTTTATTATGTCGAGAAATGTCAAGAATAAAGACGAATACTCCAAAATGCTATCGGAGTTAGTGGGGGCATTTATGTATTTTTGGCATACTACAATTGGACGTGCATGTATTGAGACATCCTAAATCATTGTCTGGCATACTAAATAGTAGGGCAGTATGGGGATTGGAACGCAGGGCTAGTTTAAAATCCTCAATAAAAGTGAGTTAATATCAAACTGAAGAGTGCAGAATACATTTGATTGATTTTTTGTAACCATTTGGACATCATTGAATATGGATTTTTTTCCTTTCCTGACATGTCTTTTAAAAAGTACCTGTTTTTGAACAAAAATTAACAAAATTTGTAACGGGACTCTCACTCATTCATTCATACATTCACACACACACTCACTCACTCACTCATACAACATGGTTTTTATATCTATCTGAGTTGTGATAATATCAAAAGGAAATGCAGATTAAAAACGTCGCTGAAAAAAATCCCAACAATTTAAGGATTGACAGGAACTCATATCTTTGGTCAAATTGTTTTCAGGTGTGTGAAAAAAAAAATTAATAATAATTAATTGACGCGAAAAAAACTGCAATACCTTAGCTTTTTATATATATATGATAGCTAGTGTAAATATGACTTATAATGCATACGTAGACATCATGCAAACATCATAATTGTACCTTTAAAATGAACACTTTTTGTACCTCTTGTATATGATATTGTGTGCAAATTTCAGACTAATCCCTCGGTTGAAAGGAAAAAATCGGAACATTTCTCTGAGTGTTTTATTTTCAAAAAAGCCCCTTTCTTTCTCTGCGTAAAATAGTTATACTGTATGTTTTGCCTGTAACGATTATAACTGTACATCTGCCATTAAAACTTTAAAAAACCTCTGCCCTGGTCGCCCTATAACAGTTTTGTTTATGGTATTTTTGCCTTAAATAAATGTATATTTTTTTTCCATATAACGACATTCAACAAGTGAGCAATGCAATATACTTCAAGTAATAGAGTTAGGGAATGTTTGTCAGCAGATTAAAAAAAAAAACTAAAAATAGTGTGTGTGTGGCGATATAGGGAATATGGACAGACTAAATGACAAACCATTTTTGGTGAAGAGATTGTGTATAATCTAAGGGGAATAAGCCAGTTTAATCGGCTGAAAATGATTTGAAAAAAACCCTGATTTTTTATTTTTATATATATATCTTTTTGTATATTCAAATCGCTGGCTTGGTTGTGTGGTAGTTTTTATACGGTTAGCTTTGAACACCTGAGGGGTAAAATGACCAATAAAACGTTATAACGAAAAGTCCCCCAAAAAAAAAATCGAACTGGCCTGTGTATTTTGATTAGCTCCTTGAGAGTTCGTATTGATTTGTTTTCGTAGCTGGCTGGTGTGTTTTTTTAAAAGAATAATTTGAAAAACAAAAAACAGATTTTGGACCGGGACTAATCCTTTGTCTCTACATTCAAGATTGTATCAATAAACCCCGCCTTCATGTCCCCCAGTTTGGTCTATAAGAAGGAACAGAGACTGCATTCACTTTACGCAACAGATGCAACGTGAGAAAAGCTGTGTCCTATTTCAGATACAGTCGCAGAAAGTTCGCGATTGTAAGGACTCCGGGAGTATCAAAACTAATTCTTAACATTTCCGTGTGATACTTGAAAAAAAAGGCCAAAACAATACATAACATATCTCTGCCTAAAGTCCTCTCTTTTTTTATATATAATTATTATACCTTTTATATACTAAATTAAGGGTTAGGGTTAGGGTTAGTACTTTTAATACTTGTAGCCACAGTTCGGGCACACCCACAAAATTCCCGTTTGTATCTTTAGAAGTTTATCAAAATGAAGTCAAGTTTCGGTAAATCAAAAAAATAAAATCCCACATTTGGAGAAAGGAAAAGGGAGTTGCATTTCTTAAAGGTGCAGTGTGTAATATGACATAATCAAGTAAATTCTACAAAGTTCTAGAATGCAACGCTCCCTGGGTAACCCCAACCCTTTCGAATAATAACAGAAGCTACAGTGGCCTTCAAGGACAAGAACAATTCTAAATTTTAAACAATGCACCTGATGACATTCCAACTATGACACATCCAAAATGGCGGTGACAAGGCCTTGGTCCAAAGAATGGAGAAATATGGACATCTATGAGACCCTTTCTAAGGGGGAAAATAATAACTCTAAAAAAATAATTCAGCTATTATGCACTAAATTAAACGTACTTATGGATATTATAATTATTTTCTACAAAATCTGCTAGGAAATAAAACCCAAAATTCTACACACTGCAGCTTTAAGTCTGGAATGGGACACAGCCAACACGGTAACACTGTTACGTTGTTCTATATTGTTGGATGCAGTCTTTCCGAGTTCCTTCCTCGATATATTCGATTCTTGGCTAAACTATGTTTGTATATAATAGGGGACTAGATCAGCTCCACAAACCTGGCCTGTCTTAATGTGAGCAGACTATCAAAGGGCAGTGGGGGGAGGGAGGGGGTGTTAAGGGGCAGATAACTGATATACAGTGTCTAGGGGGGTTATGGGTGTTGAGGACATATAGACGGGGGTTTAGATAAAACGCATGGTGGTGGGTACAACCAATGTTGTATCATTAACTCAGTCACTCACTCCTCAAACAATGGCCCTCTTCCTACAACCTGATACACTCCTTCAGACAAGTGTGTGTGTGTGTCTGTGTGTGTGTGTGTGTGTGTGTGTGACCCATTCATACACACATTGTGATGATGGCTTATCTTACTGTGGAAACAAAAGAGCTTGCTTTGTTTGACTTTGTAACCAGCGTCATCCTTTCTGATTTTTTTTTTTTATGGTCGATGCCCCCAAAAAAACGTTCTACTGTAAAGATAGACTTGGTGGTTTGGATACAACGGAGTCCAAGGGCCATCTTTAGGGAAGAAAAGTCAACATTTCTTAACTTACTACAAGAAATAGTCATAATATAGACAGAGTAGGAAAAAAAGTTAGGATTTTAAGTCATAATTTGAGTCTGTGTTTCATTTCTGATTAAAAATATCTCTGGAGTATTTTCCCCCGGCACTAAAATGAGGAATCTTGTGAAGTTCTAGATTCACAAATAGTCTTTTTTTGACAACCAAGACAGTTGAACAGTGGGTAGCAAGGATTCTGCCAATAGACAGATCTCGCCATCGTTCGTAGGTTACCCCCATGAAATTCTTACTTCTTATTACGACTTTTTTTTCTAACAATTTCAATATTTATTTTTTCCTACTCAACGAGGCTCTCAAACTCCATCGTAGGTTGGAGTTGTGTGTGTGTTTTAAATTTAGAAACAGCTGTCTTTTTTTTTAGCAATGAAGTATATCACCCCCCCCCCCTCTTGCGGTTAGGTTGACCGAGTTTAAGGGCCACCTCGAGCAAAATAAGAATCGGGGACTTTGAGAATTGAATGGGAAAAATATCATAAATCTAAGAGAAAAAAGCCGTTTTTGCAGGAAAAGTAGTCAGAATATTGCTAGAAAAAGGTCATAATAAAGATAAAGAATTTGTTATATTACGTTGATATTATCTTATATTATATTATTAACGTTACTTTTTCACGAGGTTACAATGCAGTAATGTGTTTGTCTTTCCCCATACAATTACAACTTTATTCTCATAAATGTATGATTTAATTCTTGTTTTTTTTAATCTTTATTTTAGTCCATTGTAGGTTGGAGTCGTGAAATTAAAAATGTTGCCTCATAATTTAAATTATTTTTTAAATTATCTTCATGGCTAATACTGCCTACTACTACAACCTAAATTGGGGTTGTGTGTGATTTAAATTTAGAAACAGCTGCCTTTTTTTTTTTTTTTTTTTTTTTTTTTTAGCAATGAACAAGTCAGTATATCACCCCCTCTCTTCCTCCCAGCTCCACTAACCTTCACTTTGCATTAAGACCTTTTCAGACTTGCTGCCGTTTATCAGACAGGCAGCGTCTGGACTACTGTCTAGGGGGCATTAGGACCCCTCGAGACATTACAACGACCCAGTTCTTCTTAGAAATGATGTGCCCTTTGTTTCTAGTCGTTTTACTACACTACCAAATCACATACTTTTAAGTACAGAAGAGTTTTAGTCTTTTTACTACACTACATACTAAAGTACAGAAGAGTTTTAGTCTTTTTACTACACTACATACTAAAGTACAGAAGAGTTTTAGTCTTTTTACTACACTACATACTAAAGTACAGAAGAGTTTTAGTCTTTTTACTACACTACATACTAAAGTACAGAAGGGTTTTAGTCTTTTTACTACACTACATACTAAAGTACGGAAGAGTTTTAGGGCCACAGAAGAGAGAAACAAAAATCAGATAAGGAAGATTTTTTTTTCATTATGTCGAGAAATGTCAAGAATAAAGACGAATACTCCAAAATGCTATTGGAGTTAGTGGGGGCATCTATGTATTTTCAGCATACTACAATAGACTGGCATGTATCGGGACATCCTAAATCTTTTTCTGGCGTACTAAATAATAGGGAAGTATGGGGATTGGAACGCAGGGAATGTCTAGCCTACAAATTAATCCTGAAAAAAGGAACAGCCAATCATTGAGCAGTATTTTTTTTATAAACAGCCAATTAGAAATATACAAAAATTCAAAATTGTCAACAAATTTCAAGGAATGACTGAATGCAACTGGGGTTTTTCTTGTTTGTTCTCTTCGAGTTTTTCAAAGATGTTTTTATTGGTTTCGTTGCTTCCACTGGTTAGAAAGTCAAAAAGCAGCGGCAAGAGGTTGTGAATAAAAAAAAAAAAAAAAAAAAAAAAAGTAAATAAAATAATTCGCAATCAAGACAAAAAAAAAACAATAAAAAATAAATATATGAATTTCACTCATAACATCGTCACTGTGCACTTTGATTATCTCTGAGACCATAGTGTATCTCTCTCTCTTTCTCTCTCCATCTATCTCTCTCTTTCTCCCTCTCTCCATCTATCTCTTTCTCTTGGACTAACACAACTCTAGATTGCACGTTCTTTCAAGTTTTCAGTTTTTCGAGACCTCTCCTCACCATAAAAGTTTGTTTAGTTTTGTATATATCAAAGCTTATTTTATCTGGAGTTTTTCTTGTAACACAAACACACACAGTACCAGTTATTCTCATCCAAACCCATATACACACACACATGTCTCTCTCACTCTTTTCTGTTTTAAAACAACACATAAAATAGGGGTTTTTTGTTGAAATTTTTACTTTCAAAAAGGAGGATTTTGGTGAGAGTGACCAGCCGTTTTCGTAACCTTATATGTGTTGTTTGGTTTACAATATGTTTCACCACAGCACTCTGTATCCTGTTTGAGCATCTTAAAAATGCAACCGGCGTTCTATTATAAAATCACTGTTATAATATAATGAATGAGGTTTTTTCTTCCCTCAGTCTTCCCTTGGCCCAGCTGTCCTGTTAATCCTAACCCTACATTTTACCATGCGTGACATCACCCATGGTCAAATGTAGGGTTAGACAGTGAGACCATAAAACGCTCTTTCTGCCTTTTCTCAGGCTAGGATGAACCGATCTCTAACATTTTTGCACATTTATACTAAATAGGATCTCAGAGTTCAATACACCTTCATATTTCCACCGGTGAAGTAGGTCTTTTAAGTGTTGTCTTTTATTTTGGTTTGTCAATTGACATTGATTTTACATGCAAGCAAGTTAAGCCAATCAGACGAGAGTACTGGGGTCACATGTGGGACTTGTTTAAGTGCTTTCTCACAGGAGGTGTTCTGGGTTTTTCTTGTTTACGTACCATTTGGTTTCGTTTCCCCAAAGAAAAAGAAAAAAGAAAGAAAAAGAAAAAAGAAAGAAAAAGAAAAAAGAAAGAAAA
>CM049403.1:33182500-33185000 GCA_026929865.2 Hyperoplus lanceolatus | reverse complement strand
CCTGTACTAATGCATTATAAAGCCTGCTATAACACTCACACTAGATACTGGTCCCTGTACTAATGCATTATAAAGCCTGCTATAATACTCACACTAGATACTGGTCCCTGTACTAATGCATTACTAAGCCTGCTATAATACTCACACTAGATACTGGTCCCTGTACTAATGCATTATAAAGCCTGCTATAATACTCACACTAGATACTGGTCCCTGTACTAATGCATTATAAAGCCTGCTATAACACTCACACTAGATACTGGTCCCTGTACTAATGCATTAATATAAGCCTGCTATAACACTCACACTAGATACTGGTCCCTGTACTAATGCATTACTAAGCCTGCTATAATACTCACACTAGATACTGGTCCCTGTACTAATGCATTATAAAGCCTGCTATAACACTCACACTAGATACTGGTCCCTGTACTAATGCATTACTAAGCCTGCTATAATACTCACACTAGATACTGGTCCCTGTACTAATGCATTATAAAGCCTGCTATAACACTCACACTAGATACTGGTCCCTGTACTAATGCATTAATATAAGCCTGCTATAACACTCACACTAGATACTGGTCCCTGTACTAATGCATTATAAAGCCTGCTATAGTACTCACACTAGGTTCTGGTCCCTGTACTAATGCATTATAAAGCCTGCTATAATACTCACACTAGATACTGGTCCCTGTACTAATGCATTATAAAGCCTGCTATAACACTCACACTAGATACTGGTCCCTGTACTAATGCATTATAAAGCCTGCTATAATACTCACACTAGATACTGGTCCCTGTACTAATGCATTATAAAGCCTGCTATAATACTCACACTAGATACTGGTCCCTGTACTAATGCATTAATATAAGCCTGCTATAATACTCACACTAGATACTGGTCCCTGTACTAATGCATTAATATAAGCCTGCTATAATACTCACACTAGATACTGGTCCCTGTACTAATGCATTATAAAGCCTGCTATAATACTCACACTAGATACTGGTCCCTGTACTAATGCATTATAAAGCCTGCTATAACACTCACACTAGATACTGGTCCCTGTACTAATGCATTATTAAGCCTGCTATAACACTCACACTAGATACTGGTCCCTGTACTAATGCATTAATATAAGCCTGCTATAATACTCACACTAGATACGGGTCCCTGTACTAATGCATTATAAAGCCTGCTATAATACTCACACTAGATACTGGTCCCTGTACTAATGCATTAACATAAGCCTGCTATAATACTCACACTAGATACTGGTCCCTGTACTAATGCATTATAAAGCCTGCTATAATACTCACACTAGATACTGGTCCCTGTACTAATGCATTAATATAAGCCTGCTATAACACTCACACTAGATACTGGTCCCTGTACTAATGCATTACTAAGCCTGCTATAACACTCACACTAGATACTGGTCCCTGTACTAATGCATTACTAAGCCTGCTATAATACTCACACTAGATACTGGTCCCTGTACTAATGCATTAATATAAGCCTGCTATAATACTCACACTAGATACTGGTCCCTGTACTAATGCATTATTAAGCCTGCTATAATACTCACACTAGATACTGGTCCCTGTACTAATGCATTATTAAGCCTGCTATAATACTCACACTAGATACTGGTCCCTGTACTAATGCATTATAAAGCCTGCTATAATACTCACACTAGATACTGGTCCCTGTACTAATGCATTAATATAAGCCTGCTATAACACTCACACTAGATACTGGTCCCTGATCTTGCGTAGCTGGATGAGGTCTGGTTTGAGTCTATGTCTATGTATAAGCCTGCTTTTACTTACACTAGATACTTGCCCCTTCTTTATTACTTCCAAAATAAAAATAAAAAATATATAAAAATCTAGTAAAAAAAAAAAAAAAAATTATTTCTTCTTGTAAAATTCTGGAAACCTTTACTTTTGTGAAAACAATTTAAATAAATAAAACTATTCTTAACACTACAAGGGTTATCATCCATCAATATCTCCTTGTAACTTCCAAAATCAATGCAAAAAAAAAAAAAGGTTGGTTAAAAATGTGTGTACTACTGCATTAAGCCTGCTATAACACTCACACTAGATACTGGTCCCTGTACTAATGCATTATTAAGCCTGCTATAATACTCACACTAGATACTGGTCCCTGTACTAATGCATTAATATAAGCCTGCTATAATACTCACACTAGATACTGGTCCCTGTACTAATGCATTATTAAGCCTGCTATAACACTCACACTAGATACTGGTCCCTGTACTAATGCATTACTAAGCCTGCTATAATACTCACACTAGATACTGGTCCCTGTACTAATGCATTATAAAGCCTGCTATAACACTCACACTAGATACTGGTCCCTGTACTAATGCATTATAAAGCCTGCTATAACACTCACACTAGATACTGGTCCCTGTACTAATGCATTATAAAGCCTGCTATAATACTCACACTAGATACTGGTCCCTGT
>CM049403.1:33160000-33165000 GCA_026929865.2 Hyperoplus lanceolatus | reverse complement strand
CTCTCTCACACACACACGCACACTGTCTCTCTCTCACACACACACACACACACGCACGCTGTCTCTCTCTCTCACACACACACACACACACACACACACACACACACACACACACACACACACGCTGTCTCTCTCACACACACACACCCTCTGAAACACACACACACACTTTCTGTCACTGAGCCTTTCACGTTTCAATTCCTTGTGTAATAAATATTCTAATGAATCTGTGCGGCGCTGATCTCCTGCTCTCCCTACAAACCTTCTCATCCCTTTATTATCCATCCCTCTCTCTCTCTCTTCGTCTCTCTCTCTCCCTCCATCCATCCATCCCTCCGTCCCTCCCTCTATCTATCTATCCATCCACCCACCCATCCCTCCCTCCCTCCCTCCCTCCCTCTTTTTTATCCCTCCCTCTTTTATCTGTCCAGTTCTCCTTCACCGTTCTGCTTCAATGGCTCTCTCTTTCTCTCTGTCTCTAGATTACATGTCACAGGCATGTTAGGACAAAGACACACACGCTCTACACACACACACACACACACACACACACACACACCCAGCGCTCGCTCACACACACACACACACACACACACACACACACACACACACACACACACACACACACACACACACACACACACACACACACACACACACACACACACACACACACACACACACACACACACACACACACACACACACACGTCGCTACATACCGTGAGACAAAAGACCAACCAGAGAGTCGCTGTTATATGTGCAAATTAACACAGGTTTAGCTAATGTGACTGATGATAGGGTGAGTACATTCAACATACACACACACACACACACACAGCTTGTTAGATGGACAGAGAAAGAGAGGGAGAGAGAGAGAGGGAGGGAGGGAGGGAGAGAGAGGGAGGGAGAGAGGTAGGGAGAGAAAGAGAGGGAGGGAGAGAGGGAGTGAGAGAAAGAGAGGGAGAGAGGGAGGGAGGGAGGGAGAGAGAGTGAGAGAAAGAGAGGGAGAGAAAGAGAGAGAGGGAGGGAGGGAGGGAGGGAGAGGGAGAGAGAGGGAGAGGGAGTGAGAGAAAGAGAGGGAGAGAGAGGGAGGGAGAGAGGGAGGGAGAGAGAGGGAGTGAGAGAAAGAGAGGGAGAGAGAGAGGGAGGGAGGGAGAGAGGTAGGGAGAGAGAGTGAGAGCAAGAGAGAGAGAGAGGTAGGGAGAGGGAGAGAGAGCAAGAGAGAGGGAGAGAGATGGAGAGACAGAGACAGAGAAAAGAGAGTGAGCTTTGAATTGTGCTTTTAAAAAGAATCAACTGATACAATGCTCTAAGCATTCTTGTTTTGTTCGGTTTTACTTACAATTTTGGTAATTTCTGAATTGTTTTTGAATGTATACACTCTCATCATGTTAGTACATTCAAATATTCATGTGGCTTGAGTGTATTAACCAGCTTTTGTTGTCAATAAGGTGAAAAATCTCCGGGATATATGACCTGGCCGACATGTAAGGTGGGTTGAGCTGCTTTCTACTATCTTTTAACCAAAGGGAATGTCTTCATCATGCCATTATATGATTGTGGATGGATGGCCTATCTGTGCAACCTATCAAATGAGACACACACACACACACACACACACACACACAGAGAGACACACACACACACACGCACACACAGAGGAGAGCACACACACACACACACACACACACACACAAACACAGAGGAGAGACACACACACACACACAAACACAGAGGAGAGACACACACACACACACAGGAGAGAGAGAGAGACACACACACACACACAGAGATGGAGAGACACACACACACACACACACACACACACACACACACACACACACACACACACACACACACACAGAGGGACACATAATTTATTAGAGTGTAGGCTTACATTACATCTCAATAGACAAGAGAGAGAGAGAGAGAGAGAGAGGGCTACCGGGCAAAAGGCCTCCAATAAAACACTCACACGGCCCCATATCTGACCATGATCCACTGAGTGCAGACAGAGAGGGAGAGTGAGAGTGAGAGGGAGAGTGTGTGTGTGTGTGTGTGTGTGTGTGAGTGAGAGAGAGAGCAGAAAGAGAGAGAGGGATCGTGTGTGTGTGTGTGTGAGTGAGGAGAGAGAGAGAGAGGAGCAGAGAGAGAAGGAGAGTGTGTGTGTGCGCGCGTGTCTGAGAGAGTGTGTGTGCGTGTCTGTGTTAGTGCGTGTGCAAGCACAGTGAGTGTGTGTGTGTGCGTGTGAGTGGAGAGAAAGGGAGTGTGTGTGTGTGTTTGAGTTTGTGTGTGACACAGATAGCAAGGGAGCAGAGAGAGTGTGTGTGTGTGTGTGTGAGAGAGAGAAAGGGGGACGGGAGTCAAATGACACTGACACAATTGCTTCAAGGATGAATGGGACCAAATGAATGAAACCTATCCAAACTATGGGTGATATTTGACTGGCAATGGACACACACACACACACACACACACACACACACACACACACACACACACACACACTAAGATTGTGTGCCAGTGAAATATGCTGTGATTATGAAATTCTATCGGACCTTTTCTATTTTTTTTTTTTTCAATTCTGTACCACACACGCCCGCAGATGATTGATTATGGAGGTAATCAAAGCCTTATAACAGCTACAAACACAAATAAATGCGCGGAAAAGGTTGCAGTAAATAGTTCCTAGTTCGAAGGAAGTAGCAAAATCTGTTTCCACAAACTGCACTGTCCAAAAAAAAAAAAAAAAAAAAAAAAAAAAAAAAAAAAAATTATTTTGCATTTTAGTCAAATATATTTGTGCTGCCATCTTTGCCATTCATTGACCACAACCAACTACCATGGCAACTACCGTACATTCAGATGGTCACACAAGCTATTGGGCTTGTATTAACAACAACACTACCACTATTCTATTACAGGCTATTGTAGGGCTACTATTGTCTGCTGAGTGTGTGTGTGTGTGTGTGTGTGTGTGTGTGTGTGTGTGTGTGTGTGTGTGTGTGTGTGTGTGTGTGTGTGTGTGTGTGTGTGTGTGTGTGTGTGTGTGTGTGTGTGTGTGTGTGTGCATGTCTTGGAAAACTACAGCTCTTGTGTTGTGTCCAAGGCAGAGAGATACGCATAGAAAAAGGAGCTACAAAAAGAGCATTTCTGTTTCAGCGAGTGCTCTACACAGACATAAATAAGATAGTTTAATAGATTTAAAGCGCTGTCACGTCTTACTGTATCCAAAATTATCGGACAAAATCTCGCCAAAGCTGTTTTTTTTTTAAGTTGCAAGCCAAAAATAGTAAAATAAACAGTTGCACAAGGCAGAAATGCACAAATATAAAGACATCTAAACTGTGGATAATAAAGCTCAAGATATGACCATAAACGAACAGAGAACGGTAAAAATCCCTTGAGGAAAAAGTGATCGTTAAACCAGCGGTGTCTGTCTGTCTGTCTGTGGCACTAAGCAGGATGTTCGCTTTGTAAAACTTTCCACCAATTTGCACATGACACCGGACACCTCTTGTTTCTGTCCAGCTGACTCCAATACAGCCTTAAAATAAAAGCGAACGACAAAACATCCTTATCCACTAATTGTCCATATTTAAATTGTACTTCCAAGGCTTCCTTATCTGGCATTTAGCGCACAAGAAGACATTTTATATACTATCTATGAAGAGAGACACACACACACACACACACACACACACACACACACACACACACACACACACACACACACACACACACACACCTTCACAATGGTCCAACTGACCCACTACAGCGTAAAAAAAAAAAACGTCTATTTTTGCCATTTCCAAGATTTGTTTCGCATTTAAATTGTTCTCCCTAGGCTTCCTTACCTGGCATTTTTCACAATAAGACACAAAAACCTCTTCACAACTGTCCAACTGACCCACACCAACGCTAAAAACCTGCTAAAAACCTCTATTTCCACGATTTGTTCGCATTTAAATGGTTCTTTCCGGGCTCCCTTACCTGGCGGCTGGTCCATCTCCAAGTAAAATATGAGTTCAGTTGAGTAGGGCATCATACAGTCTCTCCAGTCTCCCTCCGACTCAACCGCATCTTTCTCCGGCGACCAAACGGTATTGTACATGTTTTTACCGGACAATCTTTTTTTTTCCGCTCAAAAAAAGGGGTTCAAAAACGTCAAAAAGCGAACGGATGTACTTAAAAGACAATGACAAAAACGACTTGATTGGTTAAATCTATCAATCGAGCCTATCTACTGTCTGAAATCCTGCTTCAGACTGAAATAAATAGACCGACCGTGTAGAAAAAAGAGCAAACACCGCTCAGCGACAGCTCCCATCGACATAATAACAGGTTTAGTAACCTAGGGCTCGTCATTCAGGCCCTTTTTAAGTGTCTAAAGTCCTAAAAATAAAGCAATAATCGTGTAAAAGCGGGTTGAGAAAGTAGAAACCAGCTCTACGTTTCGCGTCCGCCGTCCGTCTCATCCGTAGCAACCGCCAACGGCTTCATTTTAACAGAAAGCAACTGGCGAGAGGAGGCTGTCAACGGCTGGGGCAAACCATTCTGCCGAGTAAGACAGGGGTGGTCACAAAACTTAAAACTAAAACAACACAGCTAAAAACAAATCTACGTCGTAATAAACCACCAAGTAATGCTTAAAACGATCAACTGTATCTGAGGTAAAGAGGAAATTGTTTATTTATTAGAAATAGCCGTTATTTTGCTTTAAAAAAATGCGACTACATCAACCCCCTTGGTTAGCGCTTCACTTTCTCAGGCCCACCATCGAACGAGCCTCCGTGCGCATGCCCAGAAGCTGAACTACAAAGGCAACAGGGATTTATTTTTTATTTTTATTATTTTTCATAACAATACAATGAGGTCAACCATCATTGACAACTCACTCTACACACATATTTTCAAGGATTTTTTTAACTGACGTAATATGTTTCACAAACCAATGGATACGATTATATATAGCCTGAAAGATATGAAATACAATA
>CM049403.1:33112500-33117500 GCA_026929865.2 Hyperoplus lanceolatus | reverse complement strand
GAACAAATCCTTCTGTAACAACCTTCAGAATAGTGCTGAGAATGATTATGGAACGTTTAGTTGATCTAAGTGCTATAGAAGTTGAGATTTTTGGTTCAGAGTATTGAAAAAAAATAAAAAAATAACGTTGAGATAATGTCCGTTAAAGATGGTTGTATAGGAGAAATATACAGACGCAAACAGACAGTTATAGGACTAAACAAGGAGAAGCAGCTTTTAGTTTTTATGCACCAAATCTCTGGAACAAACTCCCAGAAAACTTGAGGTCTGCTGCAACTCTCAGCTCCTTTAAATCAAGACTGACTATTCTGTTTCCATTTTAACCTGTCATTTTACACGTTTTATTCATTTGCATTTCTAAAGTATATTGCGTACTTTAATCTTGCCTCTGTAAAGCTCTTTGAATGGCCTTGTGTCTGAATTGTGCCATATAAATAAACTTGCCTTGCCTTACATCCCTTTTTCCTTTGTAGGTTAACCCCGTGATGAGTGCGTGGAGGTTTGAGATGCGAGCTGAGATTATAGAGGGAGCCCAGACAGACGGCATTATGCGGCCAGCTGAACTAAGCCCTATTAGAGAGAGAGAGTCATTACTATGGGCTGTCTAGTCCCTGGCACGCGCGCACACACACACACGCACGCACGCACACTCGCAGGCAGGCAGGCAGGCAGGCAGGCAAACAGACACACACACACACACACACACACACACACACACACACACACACACACACACACACACACACACACACACACAGAGACGTACACACCCGCACAAGCACAAGTACAGCAAATTATCATCGCGAAGAAGGCAAGAAAAATTGCTCTGTAAAGTGGTGTGTATACAAAAAGCTATTTAAACAAAGGGGCAACACCATAGCTAGCAACATGCCCGTTTACAGAGCCTTGTTTGTGTATTAAATATGGATTTTTAACCCTAACCCCCTAACAACAACTGGACAAAAACCCTTTGTAGTTTTGCCTTTAAAGACGAAAAGGACAGCAACATCCCCAAACGCTTTGAAACGTGTGAGTGTGTGTGTGTGTGTGTGTGTGTGTGTGTGTGTGTGTGAGTGTGTGAGTGTGTGTGTGTGTGTGTGTGTGAGTGTGTGTGTGTGTGTGTGTGTGTGTGTGAGTGAGTGTGTGTGTGAGTGAGTGTGTGTGTGTGTGTGTGTGTGTGTGTGTGTGTGTGTGTGTGTGTGTGTGTGAGTGAGTGACAGGTGTTTAGAAGGCCAGCAGCTTTTACAGGATTAAAGTGTATTGATGCTTTTCATCACAACTCATCGATCCATTTTCTCATCCCCTCATTCAGTTATAAACCGGGATAGAGTGTGTGTGTGTGTGTGTGTGTGTGTGTGTGTGTGTGTGTGTGTGTGTGTGTGTGTGTGTGTGTGTGTGTGTGTGTGTGTGCGTGCGTGTGTGTGTCTGTGTGTGTGTGTGTTTGGTGTGTGTGTGTGAGTGTGTGTGTGTAAGTGTGTGTGTGAGTGTGTGTGTGTATATGTGTTTTTATGTCAAACTGTAGAAGTCTTATTTTTTAATGTATTTCTATGCCTCTGCAAAGCACTTAGAATAGCCTTGTGTGTCTGAATCGCGCTATAGACAGACAGACAGATTAGTCTGGCATGACCACTTCTGCCAGCGTCTATTCGCTTGCGGCGGCAAGCTACGCAGCCCTGACGCAGCCCCCTCCTTTTCCGGTTGCTGGCTTTACCCTATTGTGATCCCCCTCAAATTCGGAAACAATTCGCTCACAGTCAACCCGTGTGCTTATGTGCAGCGCTCTCTCTCTCACACACACAGGGTGTGAGAAGTCACATTACTGTAGACAGAAATAAAGTGTGGCAATACTTAATAATATTGGCGGCGGTGGTCCGGGACACAGCCTAGCCTAGCTGTCCAACTTCATTGTACAACTACCCCCGGGCAGAAATACCCTCATAAACTCTGGAAAATGAAGCGTGGGGGTTTGAATTGAGCACCGGACCTTATAACCAGCTAGATTAAGATCCGCCGTTCCCTTTCTTTGGTGAATTAGGGACTAAGCAGCGGTGTTTTAGCGACGGGGAAAGATTCCAACGGCTTCCACTATCACCTAGCAACTCTTACGGCTACTTGCTGCAGTTGGTGTAGCGCTCACAACGTCAAAACCCTGTTCTGCCTGTAAACAGACGGACTACGGCTCTGACTACAGCGATAGGAGGTGGTGACATAAGTTCTCGAATGCTAAAAATTCTACTCGACCGCCGTAGCCTTGCCTCTCAACCGCCGATGATAATGTTACCAGAGATAACACTACGTGGCTAGTTAACTCCAGTTAAGTTATCCCGTGAGCTCCTCGGGGGCTAAAATGTATGGGGTCTTGACATGCTGGTTAGAAAGCAACACACTATATATATTCCTTTTGTCTTTAATAGTTTTTGTGTGGCGTTTGTGGGTTTAGCCATTTCTCTGACAGTCTCTGGACGTGAAGACGTTCCATCAAAATAAGTCCCCCCCCGGCACTATTTTGCAGGACACCGCTGCTGCTTCCCGGGGTTAGCCCCGCCCTAGATGATTGTGATTGGTTTAAACAAATACAAACAGGCTAGCCCAGTTTCCCCCGGTTTCCCCACCCGAATAGACGGCTCTAAACAGAGTGCTTCCAGACCATACTACTTGCTGTAGTTTGGTCTGGCTTTGCGAGACTACAGACAGATAGACAGACAGAAGGACAGACAGTCAGACGGACAGACAGACATAAGGACAGAGAGACAGACGGACAGACAGACAGACAGACAGACAGACGGATTGTAATGCAATCTCCCAATTTTTCTTATATATTATTTTATTATGTACAGTGGCTTGCAAAAGTATTCATACCCCTTGAAATGTTCTACATTTGGTCACGTTACAACAATAGACCAACACACAGTGATACACCAACACACAGTGATAGACCAACACACAGTGAGACACCAACACACAGTGATACACCAACACACAGTGATACACCAACACACAGTGATACACCAACACACAGTGATACAACAACACACAGTGAGAGACCAACACACAGTGATACACCAACACACAGTGAGATACCAATACACAGTGATACACCAAAACACAGTGAGAGACCAACACACAGTGATACACACAGTGAGAGACCAACACACAGTGATACACCAACACACAGTGAGAGACCAACACACAGTGAGAGACCAACACACAGTGAGAGACCAACACACAGTGATACACACAGTGAGAGACCAACACACAGTGATACACACAGTGAGAGACCAACACACAGTGATACACCAACACACAGTGAGAGACCAACACACAGTGATACACCAACACACAGTGATACACCAACACACAGTGATAGACCAACACACAGTGATACACCAACACACAGTGAGAGACCAACACACAGTGAGAGACCAACACACAGTGAGAGACCAACACACAGTGAGACACACAGTGAGAGACCAACACACAGTGATACACCAACACACAGTGAGAGACCAACACACAGTGAGAGACCAACACACAGTGAGACACACAGTGAGAGACCAACACACAGTGATACACCAACACACAGTGAGACACACAGTGAGAGACCAACACACAGTGATAGACCAACACACAGTGATAGACCAACACACAGTGATACACCAACACACAGTGATAGACCAACACACAGTGATACACCAACACACAGTGATAGACCAACACACAGTGATACACCAACACACAGTGAGAGACCAACTTACAGTGAGAGACCAACACACAGTGAGAGACCAACACACAGTGATAGACCAACACACAGTGAGAGACCAACACACAGTGAGAGACCAACACACAGTGAGAGACCAACACACAGTGAGAGACCAACACACAGTGATACACCAACACACAGTGATACACCAACACACAGTGAGAGACCAACACACAGTGATACACCAACACACAGTGAGAGACCAACACACAGTGAGACACACAGTGAGAGACCAACACACAGTGATACACACAGTGAGAGACCAACACACAGTGATACACCAACACACAGTGATACACCAACACACAGTGATACTGTTGTAGATTTGAATAGCCTCTATTCACCAGAGTTACTGAGCAGATAGTCTTAAAGGTTAAGGTTACGAGGAAGAAGTAGAACCTCCCTAGATGGACGTGTGTCTGACTTGGTATGAAACGATCTGTCTATTTGCAGATATTAAGAACACATGATACCCCCCACACATGAGAATATAAGACACTGTTCTGTAACTAATCAGTAGTGCCATTGCGGCCTCAGCCCGCTGCTACTGCTCACTCTGAAATCCTCTGTATGTCTGATGGAATCTCCTTCTGAATAAACCTGATCACTGATGATAAGTCCAGTCTACTACCTTTGTCTTGTCAAGCCATGGGGGATTCGGCTACCACAATTGGCGTCACGAACAGGATATAACAGGAACACGATGAATCTACCTGTACTTGGACGGAAATCATCTGATGAAATGAGAAATGCAGAACAAAGTGGGAATCCCGGATGAACGTCCAAGTTGAAAGGTTCATGTCTGTTCCAGTATCTAAAAATAACTGAGAACTGCTACGGGAGATAATGTGAACTCGGATGAGAGTGCTCTGTGTCAAAGTTCAAGGTCACGGCATGATTGTCCGGTCTGGGGGACTAAACACAGAGGCTCCGTTATGGCCAGGTATCCAGTAGTTCCACTGTTATAACAAAGAACCGTGTGCTCGTTTTATTGACTAAGACTTTGGGAAAAAGGCTGGACTGGATTCGAGCTTGTTAAGTCGCTCTGTGCTTATGTACGCTAAAGAACTTGAGGAAGTAGATTGGAGACCAACGTCTGTCATCAAGTAAGCTGAATGCTCGGGTTACGGCCCCCGCGCTGTCGCAAGTGCATTCCGTGGTCATGGCTGTTAACGGAGATGGCCACACGCATGCCAACCGCATACCATCTTGGACTTTCCTGGGCGGCTGGCCACGTCTG
>CM049403.1:33070000-33072500 GCA_026929865.2 Hyperoplus lanceolatus | reverse complement strand
AATTTTTTTTTGAGGGGGGGGGGCAACTATGAGTGACGGATGGTAACTCACGTGCTTTGACGGTCATAGAAGCAGTATTAGTCATTGAGGGGTGGTGACGTCAGTCAGCGTCTGCAGGGAATTTTACTTTTTTCCTCTTAACAAGTTATCGGAGCGTGCAAGTAGCCGCTGCCATAGTATTATGATTTTAACGTATTAATGTGCCTACTTAATTTATGTGAATCACTTGTAGAACTAAATACACATAGTTATCCAACCGTTGATATACATGGCCGATTGTATTGCTTTATGCATGGTGATTGGGATTATCACTACTGTCACCTCAAGTTAATAATGTGCTATTGGCTATTGCTGTTTTCATGGTCTTTGAATGGTGCATGGTTTAGTAGGCCGACACACCTGAAGTGAATTTAGTGATTATAGCTGATCAGCATCGAAACAACACACTCACCTGTTTCCTCCACTTTCGTGTGTGTAATCACAAGAGAAACTAAGGGTAACTTTCTATGTGTTTGATTGATGGTTGAATCTGATGTTTACAGTTTTCCGTCCTGCTGTGCATCCTGGTGGAACAGTCCATGGCCTGTGTGTTCCTGATCTACAGCAGAGAGGTAGGAGATGTAGCCTTTACAATTATAGATGTTTATTTAGTATGTATTTATAGTTGTGGAGGTGCACACACAATGGGACCCTTGCTAAAACATACTTCATATTTTGAACAGCAAATATCCACCTTTCAAAAAAAAAAAATTTCCTGTGAGCACACAACTCTGGCTTGCTTAATCTCTGCTCCCAAGCATTTATTATTTAACTTGTTGGTTTTTGCTCTCTGTCCACCTATATTGTTGCAGGAAAGCACGTGGTGACACTGAAACGCTATATTTATGCCTCCACTGATGAGTATAATCTGATTCAGATCTTCTTCTTCTGTTGTTCTTGCAGACATGGAACAAACTGTTAAACTTCGGATCCTCATGGATGAAGAAATCAGGAAACTCACTCTCAACGATGGCATACCCTCAACTGTGAATGAGTTGGTTGACGCTATCAAAATTGCTTATTCCATCACCACCGACATAAGTCTCTTGTACAAAGACAATGACTTTGGTGACTTCTTCACCCTCACCTCTACAGATGACCTGAGAGATAAAGACACACTCAAAGTAGTGAATGTACCTCAAATGCTCACACTAACCCTTGTCCCACAAGAAGAGGACCCCGATGCCTCCGATGTTAGCTCTCAATGCGATTCACAGTCTGTGGATTCACAAGACACTCTGATCCTCAGTCCTTCTCCCTCAGAAAGACAGGATCCATGGCCGACTGTGTTCTGCATTCCAACCTTCTCCAAGAACACTGAGCTGGCATTGAGCCAGGGCAATGAGATGCATTTAAGAGATGGTACACTACTGACATCACCAAATGTCAGACATGATATTCTGGAACACCTGGCAGAGGCAATGTTTTCCTACACGGCCTATCCCAATAATGCCCAGAGGTCAGCAGTAGCAGAAGCTCTAATCGACAAGCATCCCTGCTTGAGGGAGCCTGGCTCTTTTAACGGTTGTTACGGGTGGCAACAAAGACTGACATACAAATGTGATTTTACAAAATGTAAAGTACTGGGAAGCCCTGAACTCCTGATAAACTCACTGAAACACAAGACGAAGGATGACAGAAAAGCTGCAAAAAATGTCAAGAAACCAAGGAAGGCAGTATTCAATTTTCTCCCCCACATCCAACTGGTGAGACAGAGGACACTCTTGAGTTAATAAGACTTGACTTAATTGAGGCCACAAAGAGAAAGGACAGTGTCAATAGCATAAACGATATGATGGCCAAAACATACAGCTGGAGAAGACAGGAAGTGGTTGCCAGGTCCCCGCGGGTTGAAGAATTCAAGCAAAGATGGCCGGCCCTCCTCGAACCATTCCAGGTAAAGACTAGTTATGCAGAAGTTGCTCATACAGTCACACTCCAAATATACTGAACTATCCTTTTTAACAACAGGAACAGTAGCGTCACAATTTACAAACTCATTTGTACACAGTTGAGCAGTTTTGGAATGTACTAAACTGCTTGGTGACTTATTTTGTACAAATTAAGTATGTCTCAAGTAATCTCCAAAATAAATTGTCTTAAAGATAAATGAGGAGTTCCGAAGGTGCAACGCGGTTCCACTGGAGTCAACATTTATGTCCGAACTGGACATATACACGCCAAAGCTCCTGAAGTTGTTCATTCTGAAGGGAGGAGCAGTCGGACAGCGCATCAAAAACTTGTTGATGGAACTGATACAGGTGAGGTCAAATTAGTACATCTTCATTCATTGTACAGTTTCTTGTTCATCTATATTGCCTTAATAGTTTTTTTATTTTGTTAACAGGTTGTGTTTTTCTTAAACACATAAGCTAACAATACACTTATTTTTTCATATTTACTCCAGGACCCATGTGCCTCTGTGGTGAAGAAGAGGGAAGTCATTCTGAGATGCCTCATA
>CM049403.1:33045000-33047500 GCA_026929865.2 Hyperoplus lanceolatus | reverse complement strand
TTTTAGGAAAACCAAAAGAAATGAAAATCAGAAGTTTGCTTCAATAGAGACACATTTTGTATATTTTATTGAAAACATTTCCAAATGTAGTATTTATCTGTGTAAATATTCTAAAATTATAATACAGAAATCTATCCTGTAACGTTGTCATTTACTGTAAGGATGCAACTCTAAGCTGTTTGTTTGCTGGAAACTCCGTATTACAGCTTTACGATTTTTGCAGATTGGGTTGCACTCTCGACCCTGCCTCTCTCAATGAGAGACCATGATTCACAACAGGGTCTATCAGTGTGGCCCTTACTGTATTTCATCAGACATTACAGCTCTATGTCTTCTAGGTCTTCCTCCACACATCCACACTCTCACTGCCACTCTTCTACCTCCAACAACCTGTCTTCCTGGGTCCATTTCCCAAAAAATATATATTTTTGAGCTTTCCCTTTATACTGTATATATGTTCACTAACAAGTCTAAAACAAGACATCTTAGTGTTTGAGTTGAAAATGCAATCCGCAGTGTTTGAAAGGGATTCATTCTGTTTTGAATGTGTGGTTTACAGTTGTAGCAGCAGTGTGTTAGTGTTTGAAAAAAGTGCTGGAAATCCACAGTGTTGTGCAGGCTGTGGTTAAGCCATGAGATAGGTGTGTAGAGTTTTGAAGGTTGTGTATAAGCAATGAAAAAGGAGCTAAAACGAGCTACAGTTTGGTCAGAATGAACCGCTTAGAAAGGGTCTCATATATGTCCATATTTCTCCACACCTTGGACCAAGGCATGGGCGCCGCCATGTTGGAAGTGTCATGGTTGGAATGTCATCAGGTGCATTGTATAAAACTTTAGAATTGTTCTTGTCCTTGAAAGGGTCTCATATATGTCCATATTTCTCCATAGCCTTGGACCAAGGCATGGGCGTTGCATGTTGGAAGTGTCATGGTTGGAATGTCATCAGATGATGTCATATTACACACTGCACCTTTAAAGGGACACTGTGTAATATGACATCATCAAGAAAGTTCTACAAAGTTCTAGAATGCAACGCTCCCTGGGTAACCCCAACCCTTTTGAATAATAACAGAAGCTACAGTGGCCTTCAAGGACAAGAACAATTCTAAATTCTAAACAATGCACCTGATGACATTCCAACCAACATGGATTCCTCCATAAGACTTGCCTGCTCAATGTACAAAATGTAATATTCATATTTGTAATTCTCCGCTCAGGAGGATAATTCAGATTATTGGCAGAGGTGATTTTACACCAATGAGGACATATTTATGAATGAAGATATTGATTTTAGATAATGAATTACTTAACATGTTACACAGTGTCCCTTTAACAGAAGCTACAGTGTCCCTTTAAAGTGAAATCATTTTATATTAGTATTAAATCAAAATCGAGAGATGAAATGTGTCAGAGAGGGGACTGACATGCAGAGAACGACCCGGGCTGGATTCTAACCCGGGTCTGCTGTGAAGAGGACAGACAGACAGACAGACAGACAGACAGACAGAGAGGGGAATGACATGCAGAGAACGACCCGGGCTGGATTCTAACCCGGGTCTGCTGTGAAGAGGACAGACAGACAGACAGACAGACAGACAGACAGATAGACATACAGACAGAGAGGGGAATGACATGCAGAGAACGACCCGGGCTGGATTCTAACCCGGGTCTGCTGTGAAGAGGACAGACAGACAGACAGACAGACAGACAGACAGAGAGGGGAATGACATGCAGAGAACGACCCGGGCTGGATTCTAACCCGGGTCTGCTGTGAAGAGGACAGACAGACAGACAGACAGACAGACAGAGAGGGGAATGACATGCAGAGAACGACCCGGGCTGGATTCTAACACGGGTCTGCTGTGAAGAGGACAGACAGACAGACAGACAGACAGACAGACAGATAGACATACAGACAGAGAGGGGAATGACATGCAGAGAACGACCAGGGCTGGATTCGTAACCCGGGTCTGCTGTGAAGAGGACAGACAGACAGACAGACAGACAGACAGACAGAGAGGGGAATGACATGCAGAGAACGACCCGGGCTGGATTCTAACCCGGGTCTGCTGTGAAGAGGACAGACAGACAGACAGACAGACAGACAGAGAGGGGAATGACATGCAGAGAACGACCCGGGCTGGATTCTAACCCGGGTCTGCTGTGAAGAGGACAGACAGGCAGACAGGCAGACAGACAGACAGACAGACAGACAGACAGACAGACAGACAGACAGACAGACAGACAGACAGACACTAGGTTAGGGGCGCTAGGTTAGGTGGGGCGGCAGTGGCGAAGTGGGTAGGGAGTTCGCCTCTGGTGTGCAGGGTCGGAGGTTTGATCCCCCGTCTCCCCGCCACATGTCGAAGTGTCCCTGGGCAAGACACTGAACCCCGAATTGCTCCCGATAGTTAGCTTAGTTAGCTTAGCACCCTACGTGGTAGCTGCTGCTATCGGTGTATGAATGTGTGTGTGACTGGGTGAATGTGTACAAAACAAT
>CM049403.1:33027500-33032500 GCA_026929865.2 Hyperoplus lanceolatus | reverse complement strand
CTATCTATCTATCTATCCATCCATCCCTGTCTGTCTGTCTGTCTGTCTGTCTATCTATCTATCTATCTATCTATCTATCTATCTATCTATCTATCTATCTATCTTTCCATCCATCCATCCATCCATCCATCCATCCATCCATCCATCCATCCATCCATCCATCCATCCATCCATCCATCTATCTATCTATCTATCTATCTATCTATCTATCTATCTATCTATCTAACTGTCTGTCTGTCTAACATCAACTAAACTTTCCTCAATCATTCTTAACACTATTCTGATGGTTATATACTATGCGTAAACTGGTATGCTGCTAACTACAGTGGCCCACCTTTGTTTACAAACCTATTTCACAGAGCCTAGGCTGTGTATTAACACCAGGTTTGTTTTCAGCTCACACACAGTACAGACAGGTAGCGGATCATGAGGAGATATTCACTGATTTTGACAAAAAGTGATTTTGACAACAAGCGTTCTCCAGAATTACTGACTCCACCTTTAAAGCTGGGGTATGTGATTTCTGATGGGTCAAAATTATCATGAGCTGTACACTTTGACCAATCAGAGCGAGGCTCCGATTCTCTGTTCTTATTGGCTGTTGGGACTGTCCATTCACTTTGGCACGACGTTGTTGGTGTAGAGTGTGTCAGGGAGGGACCATAGGGGAGGGACCAAAGAGAACAAGTGGAGCGGTTGAGGTATTTGGATTCGAATCTCTTTCCCAACTGCCATTTTCTCCCCAAATCTTCCACCCCAACTTTAAAGGTGCAGTGTGTAATATGACATCATCAAGCAAGTTCTGGAAAGCAACGCTCCCTGGGTAACCCCCCCCCCCTTTTGAATAATAACAGAAGCTACAGTGGCCTTCAAGGACAAGAACAATTCTAAATGTTAAACAATGCACCTGATGACATTCCAACTATGACACTTTCAACATGGCGGCACTGGGCCTTGGTCCACAATATGGAGAAATATGGACATATATGAGACCCTTTCTAAGGGAAAAAATGATAATTATAATAAAAAAAATTCAGCTATCATGCACTAAATTAAACGTACTTATGGATATTATAATTACTTTCTACAAAATCTGCTAGGAAATAAAACCCCAAATTCTACACACTGCAGCTTTAAGTGTGTAAACGCCCTTCATGTTAATGTATTGTAATGTTAATGTACCTGAGTCCAGAGCCTGTCTAAGCTCTGGAGGACCACTGGAGGCCGGAGCAGATCCATACACCGCACTGTTTAAACCTGCAGAAGAAGAAGGAGAGAGAAAATGACCCGGCATTCCGAATCACATACTTTTTATTTTTTCTATTCTACATCTGATCATAAAAAGAATCTAGTTAGGATGCAGTATGCTACAATTGGGACATACTTTTACTTATTTATTTCATCATAACTTTGCGCCTTGATCTTGCCTCTTGCTTTTATATCCGTCACATCCCCGTTTGTTTTCATACGGAGGCTTCGTCGATGTGACGTCACTTCACGTGCGCAATGGATTGTGGGTCAGAATCGCCCAAATAGCAATGCTGTTTTCAACTCTAAAAATCTCGGCCAGATCTAGTAGGACATCCGGGTCTTTCTAACCATACTAAATCTGGCCACATGAATCGGGACATCCTAAATCTTTTTTTTTCATAATAAATAGTAGATAGTATGGGGACAGGAGCGCAGGGAGAGTGTGTACTTACCTGAAAACATGTGCTTCCTTATGGCTACAACACTGATATGAATTTACACTGTAGCGTATGATAGTTTACAAATGCTATACTTGCTATTATGGCTCCAGGTCATTGATGTTGAGTTAAATTACATGTTTCATTCAGTCCTGTTGAATTATGAAATGCTTCACCGCTGCTCTATATAACACGTATGCATTATTTATTACATGGAAGGATGCTCATTTCTTCCTTAAGGTACTGTCTCATTCGGTCTGTGAGTCAATTTATGATTTTCAATGTGTGTGTGTGTGCGCTGTGAAAATATAGTCCTAAAGAGAGAAAAAAAAATTGGAATCGGCAAAAATAATGTCTGCGTGTTAGGAAAAAGGATGCTGTTAGCTTAGCATAAAGACTGGAAACAAGTGGGAACAACTAGCATGCCTTTGTCTGAAGTTTAAAAATTAAAAATTAAAATAAATTAATATGTCGAGTCATGTATGAGTTTGTGTATAGCCGAAAAAATATGAGCATTCGATGCTAAGATAATTAGATAATTACATTTCAAGATTATTCTGGCCAAAATAATTGCAATTCACAATGTCATATTATCCCGATAATCTAGAAAATATGTAATTTTATTGTGTGCTTATGTGTTGTATTTAAAAAAAAAAAATTGGCATTTTTATGCTTTATTGATAGTGTAGAGACAGAGTTGAAATGGGGCAGAGAGGGGAGTGACATGCAGAGGACGACCGCGGGCTGGAATCAAACCCGGGTCCGCTGCTGGCCGAGGCCCATGGGGGGGTGGGAGGGGGGGGGGGGGACGCCCTACCAACTGAGCTAAGGGCGCCCCCAATGTGTTGTATTTTTTTAAAAGTTTTTTAATGTTTGCTCTAAAGCTATCAACCTGCAAGGGACTGTAGGTGAAAATTAGCATTAGCACTGCATGGCTAAATAAGGCACATTTACATGTTGAACTCATAGATAGTAAATAATATGGATGTAGCATCCAGGCTGACCTCAGTTATTCACACGGCATCCAATAATCCTGGTTTGTGCGCGTCGCCATTTTGTGAGGGGGAGGGAGAAAGCATGACCTCCGAGGCAAAGTGAGGGACAACGGGCGGAGAGCTGTCACTCAAGAGATCGCGCCAATTCATTTTAAACTCCGATAAAATAAAAACTAGCGTGGTCCGAAAAAATTCACCCCCCTCAGTGTTGTCATGGAGATATGACCTAAACATACAGACTAAAATGGTTTTGTGGCCCAGGCTGTAAATAGGTTTAATAAGACTTTGAAAACGGCCTGTTTAACAAGTGAGTCAATGAAAAATGACTCAGTCTTGGTACTTCCGGTTACTACAGTTGTGGTCACTTCCTTATTGGATGCTGGTAAAAATCGCTGAGGTTGGGGCTTGACAGACACAGACACAGACACACACACACACACACACACAGCACACACACACACACACACACACACACACACACACACAGACACACACACAGACACACACACAAAACTCTGGTGCTCATGTTTATTAATGTGCGCTGTCCCTTCTGAATACAAAAATTAAAAATAAAATAAAAATGTGTGTCCTCACCGTGTTTCTCGATGGCTTCGATGAGTCTCCAAACGACCACAGGCGCCTCAGACCCAACCTCTGCATCCAGACCTGAGAGAGAGAGAGAGAGGGAGAGAGAGGGAGAGAGAGGGAGAGAGAGAGAGAGAGGGATGGAGAGAGGGAGATAGAGAGAGAAAGACAGAGAGGGAGAGAGGGAGAGAGAGGGAGAGAGAGGGAGAGAGAGAGGGAGAGAGAGAGAGAGAGAGAGAGAGAGAGGGAGAGAGAGGGGGAGGGAGAGGGAGATAGAGAGAGAGGAAGAGACAGAGACAAAGAGAGAGAGAGAGAGAGAGAGAGAGAGAGAGAGAGAGAGACAGAAAAAACGTCTTATTAAATTAAAAAAATAAATAATTATAATTATCAGTTGACGTATTTTAATTGTTTTCTATTTGTTTATGTCTTGTTGTGTATTTATTTCTGGTTTCTAGTTGGTTCTATTTGTTGTTTAACTTAAAAATAATAATAATTAATTTACATTTTTTTTTTGTCTTATGTTTTGTCTGTATTCACTATTGGTATTCAGCTGAAACTATAGCACGATTGTTCTTATTTTTCTACATATATTTTCACCGTTAACGTTGCTCTATATTTGTTGTTCAACTTTAAAAGAATACCAATAAAAAATAAATAAAAATAAAAATAAACATGATTATTTTACATTAAAACAACACTGCGCCCCAAATAGCATACTGTTTTCAACACTAAAAATCTCCGCCAGATCTAGTAGGGCATCCGGGTCTTTCTACCCATCCTAAATCTGGCCACATGAATCGGGACGTCCTAAATCTTTTTTCTACCATAATATATATAGTAGAAAGTATGGGGACTGGAACACAGGGAGAGTGTGCATTTCCCTGAAAACATGTGCTTCCTTACAACACCTCCCCCTCTTACATCTGAGTCTCTGGAAAACCTTCAAGTCCACTCTTAAAACTCATCTTTTTTCACAGGCTTTTACGTTTTAATGAATTGTTTTGTGTCATTGCTGTAAGTGTTTTGTTAATGTGTGCCGTTGTATTTTAATTGATGTATTTTCTGTAAAGCACTTTGGTGAATGTAGGTTCTTATAAGGTGCTATATAAATAAAACTGACCTTGATATTGACCTTGAACACTATAGCACGATTTTTCTTATTTTTCTACATATATTTTCACGGTAAAAGTTGCTCTATATTTGTTGTTCAACTTCAAAAAAATGCCAATAAAAAATAAATAAAATGTTGGTGACCATGATTAATTTATTAAAACAGCACTGCGACTCCCTAAACACTTCCCTTAGTAACAGTAACCCCTGTGCGGTTATTTATTAATGCTGCACAGTAAACGGCTCCATTCATTCTTAATGCTTCGGCCTCCTGTTCTCTGCAAAAACAACTGATTTATTTAACAACATTATGTTCAGAAAGAAAAGTCTTCTTAACTAAACTAACTAACACTACAGACTTGTTTTTTTAGAGTACAATCAGGCTAGGGGATCCTTATGTTTAACTGTGTTTAACCGTTTACAGAGCCTAGGCTGTATATTAGCACTGGGTTTTTTGTTCAGCACATATGAGGAGATATTCACTGATTTTGACAGAAACTGAAGGGAAACATACAGTTTATTATAGCGTTAGTTTAAATTGTAGTTTAGTTTAGTTTATTTCCACATACAATTGATAAAAAAGAAAACATGTAGTTGGAAAAAAAAAATTAAAATACATGTA
>CM049403.1:32997500-33007500 GCA_026929865.2 Hyperoplus lanceolatus | reverse complement strand
ACCTGGGTATTATGTTATCTACTTGCCCTCTAAAATGGTAATTTTTCAAAGTATGTATAATTGAGGAAATACCCTTAGACCTAACCCCATAAAACGTTGGGACAAAAAATATTTTGTCATGTTTTTTGTACTTCTCAACCTTTTTTTTGGAAAAATTCCAGTGTATTTTAGAAGCTAATGTTTGGAGAAGCAATTTCAAGAGCCAAAACTATTTGTCCTGGGGAATAAAGGTATTATTACACATAGGTTTCCACATTTTTCAAAAATCGGACTTCAAATTGCAGCTTTTGTGTAAAAAATTTTTTTTTTCACATTGGTCTAGGACAAAAGTGAAACTCCCTAATAGAGAGCTGAGAGTGTTCTGAACATTTTGATATGAATCACCTGGGTATTATGTTATCTACTTGCCCTCTAAAATGGTAATTTATAAAATAATGTAAAATCGAGAAAATGCCCTTAGATCTCAACCCAAAAAACGTTTGGACAAAAAGATCATTTTAGTCATGTTTTTTGCTCTTCCCAAGCTTTTTATGGAAAAATTCCAGTACATTTTCGAAGCTAATGTTCTGGAGAAGCAATTTCAAGAGCCAAAATAACTCAATCAGATGAATAAAGGTATTATTTCACAAAAATCGGACTTCAAATTTCAACATTTATGTCAAAATATTTTTTTTTACATTGCACTAGGGCAGAATTGAACCTTCCACACTGAGAGCTGAGAGTGTTCCGAACATTTTGATATGAATCACCTGGGTATTATGTTATCCACTTGCCCTCTAAAATGGTAATTTATAAAAGTATGTAAAATCGAGAAAATGCCCTCAGGGCTCAGAGGGTTAATAAATGAGTCAACACCAAGTTAAACTCTCTCTGTGCCTCCCAAGAAATGTGTGTTGGACTATCTCTGCCTCAGGAACAAGTAGAGCGAACAAGGGTTTGCCACTTCACCTTACTGGATTCAAAGTAAAGTTGACTGTTTTTTTCCCCTTTCAAAATTAAAATTTCGTTTTTATTCTTAATTTTTTTTGCAATTGCATAATAAAAACAAAAAGATCTTCCATTTTGTTTCTCTCTTTCCCCTAACCCATATACTGTCCAGTAATGTTTAACTATAACACCAAAATATATGTTTAATTTTTGTTGATCAAACAAATTGAAATGCTGTAATTTTGTTAAACGTAATTGTATTAACTGTACTCAAGTTACAATTATAATTCAGTACAAACTATTAATTTTTAATTACACCATAACAAACATATTCCCTTTAGTCACAAGACACAACTTTAATTTAGTGTGTATTTTAAAGGTGCAGTGTGTAATATGACATCATCAAGAAAGTTCTACAAAGTTCTAGAATGCAGCGCTCCCTGGGTAACCCCACCCCTTTCGAATAATAACAGAAGCTACAGTGGCCTTCAAGGACAAGAACAATTCTACATTTTAAACAATGCACCTGATGACATTCCAACTATGACACTTTCAAGATGGCGGCACTAGGCCTTGGTCCAAAATATGCAGAAATATGGACATATATGAGACCCTTTCTAAGGGACAAAAAATAATTCAAAAAAATGTTTTCAGCTACTATGCGCTAAATTAAATTACTGGATGTAATGTATGGATATTATAATCACTTTCTACAAAATCTGCTAGGAAATAAAACACAACATTCTACACACTGCAGGTTTAAGAACAAGTGTAAGCGTCTAAATACAGTAAGAATTAATTTAGCAAAAATCAAAGTTGTGACGGCACAGCAAATACTTATTTTAATTAAAATAATACAAATTATAAATCAAAACAGTGAAACATCTTTAATGTTTAGCCTTTATTGAAAGATTAAAAAGAGAAAATATATCATGGAAACATTTAGCAATTATATTACAGCAATAACACTGATACAACAATTTGTATACAGGTGAAACTCGATAAATTAGAATATCGTGCAAAAGTTAATTTATTTGGGGGCGCCTTTAGCTCAGTTGGTAAGGCGTCCCCTCCCGGGCCGGGCCCAGCAGCAGCCCGGGTTCGATTCCAGCCTGCGGTCGTTCTCTGCACGTCACACCCCTCTCTGCCCCATTTCACCTCTGTCTCTCTGCACTATCAATAAAGCATAAAAATGCCCAAAAAATATCTTTAAAAAAAAAAGTTAATTTATTTCAGTAATTCAACTTAAAAGGTGAACATAATATATTATATAGACTCATTACATGTAAAGTGAGATATTTCAAGCTTTAACTTTATTTGTTATAATTTGGATTATTATGGCGTACAGCTTATGCAGAGCCCAAATTCAAAATCTCAGAAAATTTGAATATTATATGAAATCAATAAAAAAAGGGGATTTTAAATACAGAAATGTCGGCCCTCTATAAAGTATAATCATCCATATGTACTCAGTACTTGGTTTGGGCCCCTTTTGCATGAATTCTTGCCTCAATTCCAATTACTTTTCCATGATATTCTAATAATATGAGTTTCACCTATATATTTTTTAAATGCAACTTAAACTTCTACACAAAAAATCACAATCGTTATATATAATGCAAAAAAATCACAACACCTTATATTGTAAATTTCAATACAACAAGATTTAAGAGCCCCTCCCTCCCTCCTCCCTCCCCCATATAATCTCAGTCCTCTTCACAGCAGACCCGGGTTAGAATCCAGCCCGGGTCGTTCTCTGCATGTCATTCCCCTCTCTGTCTGTCTGTCTGTCCTCTTCACAGCAGACCCGGGTTAGAATCCAGCCCGGGTCGTTCTCTGCATGTCATTCCCCCTCTCTGACCCATTTCACCTCTATCTCTCCAAACAAATAATGCATAAAAATAATCTTTAAAAAAAACAAGATTGAAAAAAGGTATTAAATCACCTAAAAGACATAATTAAATGTACAATACAAACTTATACAGAATATACGGTAATAAAAGCTGCCTGTATCAAAGGTTGACTATATCCTTCAAAACATTATATTCAGCGTATCCATGCGTGTGTGTGTGTGTGTGTGTGTGTGTGTGTGTGTGTGTGTGTGTGTGTGTGTGTGTGTGTGTGTGTGTGTGTGTGTGTGTGTGTGTCTAGAATCCTTTTTTACCGGTGTTATCAATACTACATTATGACGAGATGCAAGTTCCTTTATAAGCACTCTTTATACATTTCTAAAATGATATAATAATAATAATAATAATAATAATAATAATTATTATTATTGATTTCTAAAATTATATAATAATTATTATTATTGTAATAATAAACCTAACTCATAAAATAACAGCATTTATATTAACCAATAAAGGCCTGAAGACGTCTAAAAAAAAAAATATCTCTCTAAAGCCTGAACATTGTCTCAAAACAACCTTCCAGCATAGTTTTTTCTGAGAAACTGCACAGAATGTCAACGTTTACTAAACATATTTTTTTCTCAGCCTCTGTAGCAGATAGAAACATGAAATCAAAAACATTTAAAAGCTGGAATCCTTGGCCTTAACTGTTATCAACTATCCTTGCCCTATACTTCATGAATATATCAAATTAAATAAAAAAAAAAAACATCATAAAAAAACATGACAAATTATAACATGTCTTATCCTCTGTAGCAGATGAATACATGAAACAAGCACTTGAAATATTTAGCCCTTGGCCTAAACTGTGAATTACTTTTTTTTTTTTTTTTTGCCCCGTAGTTTCCAGTGCCGATATTTCTGTATTCAGCCTATTTGTGGCTCAACAAATACTGAACTATCCCATCAAATAAAATAAATGTTAAATGGACTCCACTTATAAAGCTCTTTTCCCTGTTTTTTTCACAGACTCAAAGCGCTTTACATTGTTTTGTACACATTCACCCATTCACACACACATTCATACACCGATAGCAGCAGCAGCTACCACGCAGGGTGCAAGCTAACTATCAGGAGACATTTAGGGTTCAGTGTCTCTTTGCCCAGGGACACTTGGACATGTGGCGGGGAGACGGGGGATCCAACCACCGACCCTGTAACCCAGTGGACGACCGAACCGTCCTACACACTTCACCACACACACACACACACACACACACACACACACACACACACACACACACACACACACACACACACACACACACACGCCCTACACACTTCACCACAGACGCCCCCTGTTAAAGCCTCTGCTCACATGGTCTTCAGATTCACAATGACAACAATAACACAGAGAGCCCCCAGCAGAATACTGAGCACTACGCACCTCGCTGTGTAGAAGGTCGAGTAGACCCCAAAGGGATCTCTGTACATCACAAGAGTTTTGCTTGTTGACACACACCGGTCTTCTGAGTCCACAACGGCACACCAATACTCCCCTGTGTCCTCCAGTGAGACATTGGAGATAACCAACTTGTCGGAGAGAGTCATTCTGTTCCGATCGAACATCTCCTGATGAACGACTTGGCCTTGTGTTTGGAGCGACTTCATGAACCAGTGGCGTGTCTCACCCTCTCTCACATCTCCACATCTGATGGTGACTTCTTCTTCTTCTTCTCCGCCTGAGAACAGCTCTACATCAGGGGGGCCGAATGGGGGACACACCACCAGATTAAAACTGTTAATGAAATAAATGTCTCTACAGGCGTACCAACCAGAGTCATTTAATGTTAACGATGAAAGCACAAGCGAGTGGTTTCTGTCATGATCTTCTAATTCATCTTCTTCGCATTTGTATTCGTTGATGAACTGCATCTTAATCCATCGTGGAGGCTTGTCTTCACTGGACCCAGTGCCAGTGCACTGCAGCACAGCCGTCTCTCCCACTGAGCGGTACATTGTCTCTACTGGTAATTCCTTCCCTGCACGGCGACTGCGTACACACTGCTGTTGGTTCATCACCAGACAAGTGAATTCATCAATGAATGATCTCGTGATGTTGGATTGATGAGGACCTGATGCATTTAACACCACTGGAAATCCTCCTTTAACAATGTCATTCACTGATGTTGCTCCGTCCCCATAACCCCTTGTCCATGAAGAATCATTGTCCCTATCCCTCATGAGCCACTGGATTTCCAGATTGTCATCTTTTTCCCCACATCGCAAGTCCACAGTTTCTTCGCGTCCCAGTCGAATTATTTGTAATGTATCCTGCTTACTACAAATAATAATTTGGGTGTTTCTCTCATATGTCACATTGCCATCGGTCCAACACTCCGCCCTGTACTGGCCTGAGTCTGAAACGGTCAGATTGTCGATCGTGTAATGAGAAACGTCGACCCACATGGAAACTGTCAGTCGTTGTTTCAAGCCGTCCGTTAGTGTAGAGTTCTCGGACGAGGAGACAGAGGTGTTCCATAGGACAAGCTTCTCCTCTCCAACAGACCTGGAGATCAGGCAGGAGGAGTTGGCCTTGTTATCGAGTGTGAAGGTGTAAGAGTCTCCTTTCTCTAGGATGAAGATCTTTTCTTCTGAGTGAATGTTGCTGATGAAAGCAAACAGCACTAAGGCGAGGAGTGCGACTGCAGCCATTCTGCTCCGAGGTCTCAGTGTGTGACTGTCACTCAAACACTGACGCCAACAGCTCCGTGTCAACTCTCTCTTTAGCCGCTTCTGAGAACCGCAGACCTCTACATCATGGAAAACATTTTTGAAGCACAAGGCTCTTTATCAAGTCATCTTATGCGCTTTCAGAGAAACACAGATCAGAAGATTAGACATATATATCGTACAGGAAGCTTTTAAAAAAACACCCAAAGTTGTTATCTTGAGTTTGCGGGCACAGGAAGAGATTAATCTTGATGAGCAGAGTTGAGGTTGAGTGAGTTGGCATGGAAACAGGTTATATGCTTTTACATCATTATAATGATACAAATAATTATACATTCAACTGATATAGGGCCTTTCAAAAACTCTGAAGTACCCACTAAGCGAATTTGCACACGTGTGTGTGTGTGTGTGTGTGTGTGTGACCAAAGTCCAAAAACACTATGTGTGTGTGTGTGTGTGTGTGTGTGTGTGTGTGTGTGTGTGTGTGTGTGTGTGTGTGTGTGTGTGTGTGTGTGTGTGTGTGTGTGTGTGTGTGTGTGTGCGTGTGTGTGCAGCCTCTATAAAGTTTGTCTAAAAGAGTAAAAAAATCAATTTAAGATATCAGAGTTGAGGGTCCCAATAAGCTTTTGTTATGTACATAAGAATCATAAAACCCATTTTAACTAATTGTATTTATTTCCAAACAAGACAGAATTGGGATTATTGTGGGAGAGTTTTGAAAATGAATTAGTAGAAAAGGGGAACCATGCTTTAGCGTTTCTGCATTCATGTGTTCGGAAAAACAAGTTTCCAAATGGGGGAAAATACAAATAAACTGTTATATTTGTTTAGTTTTGATTTTCAAATTTAATACATATTTTATATATTTTGTTATATATGCAAAAAATGACAGACACAGTCATTAACAAAGACATATTGTATTTCATGTTATGGCTATTGGGAGCACATACATTGAATTTGCCTTGGCAGTAATAGTGCAGACATATAATACTGTTCACATGCACCATAAATCACCATTTTCAGTTCCATACCATTGTTCCAAAGTAATATTTCACTGCCCTTTTCACCACATGCAGCTGTGGCTACTATCATAGTTTACCACCACCAGTATGACTGTGTGTGAATGAATGGAACCTGGAACCCAAAATTCTACACACTGCAGGTTTAAAGCTTCTGGAGGTACCGAGGTCTAAACGAAAGCTCAGAGGGGACAGAGCTTTTTCAGTTGCCGCTCCAAAATTGTGGAAGGAGCTCCCCCTCCATATTAGACAGGCCCCCTCACTGCCCATTTTTAAAACACGTCTTAAAACCCATTTTTACTCCTTGGCTTTCAACCCAGCATGAGACCTTCATTTTGTTTTAGTGTCCTATGGTGTATTTCATTCATTGTGCTTATTAGTTTTATTTGTTTAAATTGTTTTATCTGAATTGTAAATTGTTGTATTGCTTTTAAATTGTTTTACCTGCATTATGTAGCCTACAGCACTTTGTTTCAGCTGTGGTTGTTTTAAAGGGCTTTATAAATAAAGTTGAGTTGAGTTGAGTTGAGAGTCAGTGATTCTGGAGAACACTTGTTGTCAAAATCACAAATCAGTGAATATCTCCTCACGATCTGCTACCTGTCTGTACTGTGCACGAAAATGAGAATTACCATGTGTTAATATACAGCCTAGGCTCTGTAAACGGGTCTCCAGAATCACTCAGTGCGTTTCCATGGCACAACTAGATTGGATTAAGACATATATCGAACAAGACACTCGAACGGACCGCGTCACTTGTCTGAGTATACATGGCCCTTCAGGAATCGGATAAATGTCCGATGCATGGCTGTCTCCACTATGCTAGGTGGCGCTGTAGCCCTTTGAACAAGTGGTTATAGAGCCACGTCCGGTTCCCTTCCGGCAATAACCCATGGTGTGTAGCCTATAACGCGCAGGCACGCAAGCACAGAACGAGAAGTCCGATATGCGATATCCGATCCCTGTATACATGCAGAGAGAATGCCGACAATGAACGAGTTATCTAGGTGTTCTTATCCGACTTCTCTTGTCCGTTAATGTGCCGATTTGTGTGCGAAGTAGATCGGATAAAGGTGTTTTACAAGTCCTGTTGAAGTCTTATTCGTTTAGTTACCCGATTATGAGTCTGCATGGAAACGCACTGACTGACTCCACCTTTTAAAATGATTGTTAGCAAGGGACAGAGACACAAAGAAACAAAGGGACAAAGACAACCAGACACATAAAAAGAGAGAGAGAGAGAGAGAGAGAGAGAGAGAGAGAACGATTGTGGTGAGAAAAGTGAGCGGCTCATTTTTCATACAGGAGACAAACAGCTGCACCAGCGCTATTAGCCGCTGTGAGGGAGACAATAGGAACAAAGGGCTGAGAGTGTGTGTGTAGGTCTCTAAGCGCTGTGTAGGTATGTGACGGTATCATCCTTCGCTCAGGGAGAGAGTGTGTGTGTGTGGGGCTCTCTCTTTGTGTGTGTGCGTATGTCTGTGTGTGTGTGTGTGTGTGTGTCTGTGTGTGTGTGTGTGTGTGTGTGTGTGTGTGTGTAGGTGGGTGGTGTGAGCAGGTCTCTCTAAGTGCTGTGCTGCTTCTGTGTCTGTGTGTGTGTGTGCGTGTGTGTGTATGACTCCCTTTCTCTCTCTCACTATGTGTGCGTGTGTCTCTCTCTGTGTATGTGTATGTGCACGCGAGTGTGTGTGTGTGTCTCCGTATGTGCATGTCTCTGTGTGTGTGTGTGTGTGTGTCTCTCTCTCTCCGTGTGTGTGTCTCTCGCTCTCCCTCAGTGTGTGTGTGTGTGTGTCAGGTCTCCCTCGCTGTGTGTGTGTGTGTGTGTGTGTGTGTGTGTCTCTCCATGTCTGTGTGTGTCTCTCTCCCTCCGTGTGTGTGTGTGTGTGTGTGTGTGTGTCTCTCTCTCTCTCTCTCTCTCTCTCTCTCTCCGTGTGTGTGTGTGTGTGTGTGTCAGGTCTCCCTCCAGTTTATATCTAAATGGTTTATATCTTAATCTTAATGGATCTCAGAGGCGGAGCTGGACCCCGCGCTCCAGCAGAAAGCAGTCCCGATGTGCACTTAAAACCCAATAATATGAGATCCCTGATATTGAAATTGACTTAAATGACCACTACATGAGAGGTGTGTGTGTGTGTGTGTGTGTGTGTGTGTTACTCGCGATTGCTTTTCATGTAATGTTGGCTCCAATAAAGAATCAACAGTGCTGCACGATAGAAGATTGTAGCTTCATTGTTTTACTTTCAGGTTCTCCGAGGAACTTACACTTTGTGTTCATTCTAGCGCCCCCTTTGGACTAAAAGCGGTAGTGTTTTTACTACGCCAGCTGTTGTTCCAGGGTGAGTGTATACCCATGACAAAGGCATTAAGAAAAACTATATAAAAATAGCATTCTTTGCACTGATGGTCTCGTTTGCTGTTACATGTCATTTATGATCATCAGAGGAAAAATGAGACTGTTTCAGAAATATTTAAAAGTTCCTCGTAGAACCTTTAATACCTGAATAAACAAATGAAATAAAATAAATTGTAGAAATCGATACAGTAGTTTCCACCGTGCTTGGAAAGATAACAAATCAATTTCTAATAAATCCGACTTGCAAACAACAAAAATAACTCAATCTATCATATTTAATTTTTTTTTTTTCCAAGAGTATTTTTTTTGCATTTTCAAGCTTTATTAGACAGTACAGAGTTGAAATGGGGAGACAGAGAGAGAGATAGAGAGAGAGAGAGAGAGAGAGAGAGAGAGAGAGGGGATGACCTGCATTAAAGGTCCACGGGTCGGATTTGAACCCGCAACCACTGCAACGAAGGCCAGAGCCAATATGGTACGCGCTCTATCCACTACACCACCGGAGCGCGATTAAATCATTTCTGTATTCTGTATAATTTCTCATTTCACACACGGATGTATGTTGGCACCAGAGCAGCACTAAGACCTTAAAGTTAAAAAGACGAAAGAATATTCCAGCAAAAACACATTTAAGATTGGGGTCAGATTACATTCACACATTGAATAAACTGCGTGTGTGTGTGTGTGTGTGTGTGTGTGTGTGTGTGTGTGTGTGTGTGTGTGTGTGTGTGTGTGTGTGTGTGTGTGTGTGTGTGTGTGTGTGTGTGTGTGTGTGTGTGTGTGTGTGTCTGTGTGTGTCTGTGTGACGAGTAAACTGATAACAACTTAATCCCTTCTATATTATATTCTATATTTTCCAGTCCACAGGTTCAATAAGCAAACACAAATAATGCCAAAGCAATCCTGTGTTTTTCTAAAACCTGCATTTAAAGGGATTGATTTTGTCTGGTTATAAAATGTGTGTGTGTGTGTGTGTGTGTGTGTGTGTGTGTGTGTGTGTGTGTGTGTGTGTGTGTGTGTGTGTGTGTGTGTGTGTGTGTGTGTGGTTCAGGTAGGAATGAACTTTATAATGTGTATTTCTTGTCTGATTTGGTATATTTCTGAGGTGTTGAGAGCAT
>CM049403.1:32985000-32987500 GCA_026929865.2 Hyperoplus lanceolatus | reverse complement strand
GTGTGTGTGTGTGTGAGTGAGGAGGAGAGAGCTTACAGGATGATATATATGGAAATCCTAAAATATCATTTGTTCCTCGTTGCTGTCCCAAATCTGTCCCAAATAAAGGGGACCATTTAATAAACCATGTGTGTTCATATTCAGGGATTTCACACGAGATTATATGTTGAAAAAAATCCCCTTTTGGGCTAAAAAATTCCCTCCAAAAATCCTCATGAAATAATAATCAAAAGGCATTGAAAACTAAAGCTGTTTTTTTTATAACATGAGTAGATGATCGCTCGGAGATTTATACTGCATACAGCTCTGGGAAAAATGAAGAGACCACTCCAAATGTTCAGTGTCTCTCGTTTGACTATGTATAGGCATATGTTTGAGTAGAATGAACATTTTGGTTTTATAATATAAACTACTGACAACATTTCTACCAAACCCCCCCCCACCCCACCCCACCCCCCCAAAAAAAAAAAAATATATTGTCATTAAAGAGCATTTTCAATAAGTAATGTAGAGATCCAAGCTGGTCCCATTATTTCCAGGACTGTATATACATATATCAACAGCAACAGGGAGATGATATGTGTCTTACTGTCATATGTGCCAGAGGATTCCATCTTACCCAAGACTAAACATTGGAATAATAAGTGTAAGTTGTTTGAGAGTATTTTAAAGAAACATTAAAAATAGAATATGAGTGATGAACTCAAAAGTTTTTTTTTGACAAGTTGAAGTATCTGAAATAAGGATGGATGGATGGATAGATAGATAGATAGATAGATAGATAGATAGATAGATAGATAGATAGATAGATAGATAGATAGATAGATAGATAGATAGATAGACAGACAGACAGATAGATAGATAGATAGATAGATGGATGGATGGATGGATGGATAGATAGATAGATAGATGGATGGATGGATAGATGGATAGATGGATGGATAAGATGGATAAGATGGATGGATGGATAGATAGATAGATAGATAGATAGATAGATAGATAGATAGATAGATAGATAGATAGATAGATAGATAGATAGATAGATAGATAGATAGATAGATAGATAGATAGCTTACAGAACAACATACTAGCTATCTGAAACAGGCCAATTTTGCTGGTCTAAGTTGTACACTCAGTCCTTCCCTCTCTCTGCCATTCACACTGTTTAAACACACACACACACACACACACACACACACACACACACACACACACACACACACACACACACACACACACACACACACACACACATTCTTGGCATTTGTACAGCTTGAACTTGTGTCTTTTCCCAACGTGAGCACCGGCCCAAATGTCCTCACTCTTAAAGTCGAAAATCTCAACTTGATTCTCACAAAAATACCCGACAAACACACACGCACGCACGCACACACACTCACACACACACACACACACACACACACACACACACACACACACACACACACACACACACACACACACACACCTAATGGCTATTTCACAGTTAAGCTTTCAGGCTCCGACAATCTCCATCACCTTTCGCTCCTTCGCTAACTGTGATTGCTATAGAAATCCCTCCCTCCTGGTTTCTCACGCTGTCTGTCTGTCTGTCTGTCTGTCTGTCTGTCTGTCTGTTTGTCTGTCTGTCTGTCTGTCTGTTTGTCTGTCTGTCTATCTGTCTGTCTGTCTGTTTGTCTGTCTGTCTGTCTGTCTGTCTCACTGCAATAAAAGCCAGTGATTGTCTGTCTGTCTGTCTGTCTGTCTGTCTGTCTGTCTGTCTGTCTGTCTGTCTGTCTGTCTGTCTGTCTGTCTCACTGCAATAAAAGCCAGTGATTGTCTGTCTGTCTGTCTGTCTGTCTGTCTGTCTGTCTGTCTGTCTGTCTGTCTCACTGCAATAAAAGCCAGTGATTGTCTGTCTGTCTGTCTGTCTGTCTGTCTGTCTGTCTGTCTGTCTGTCTGTCTGTCTGTCTCACTGCAATAAAAGCCAGTGATTGTCTGTCTGCATGTCTGTCTGTCTCTCTCACCCACTTACTGCAGTAAATGCCAAAGATTGACTGTTGTCTGAGGGTCTGTCTGTCTGTCTCTCTCAGATTAAAGGTGTAGTCAGTGATTCTGGAGAACGCTCGTTGTCAAAACCACTTTCTCCTCACTATCCACCACATGTTCGTACTGTGCGCATGTGTTAATACACAGCCTAGACTCTGTAAACTGGCATAAGGTTGGGTCCCCTTTGTTAACACACCAGTCCACAGAGCCTAAGATGTGTATTAACACCAGAAGAGCTCACGTAGGTAGCTATTTTACATTTCACTGTGAGACTGGGTTGGTAGAGCGGGTTGGCCGATGATCAAAGGGTTGGAGGTTCGATCCCCGCCCTGCCACCTGTGTCATGGTTGTTGTGTCCTTGGGCAAGACACTTCACCCACCTTGCCTCGTGTGAATGTCGATAGTTAGCCTGCTGCTATCGGTGTATGAATGTGTGTGTGAATGGTAACGTGGGAAAGGAAAACAGGTCTCC